>JAQPPZ010010903.1:0-35121 GCA_028583015.1 Wollemia nobilis
ACCCAATTATTTTTGTGCCTCTCATTGAGGGTATTTAAAAATAATGGGTTACGAATCATATGGTGGTGTTTATATAAGGTTAGAATAAAATAAATTTATATCATAAGTTAGGTACCTATTTATGAATATTTTGATCTCTATATGGTCATATATTTTATACACTAGATCATCTTTAATACATAACACTCCATGTTCATGCATATTTTCTTTGTTTTATAACACTTGCAAAAAAATATTCTATGATCCTTTTAAAGAACATGTGATCTTGTGTAATCAAGTGTTGAAGCAATTTATTGTGTGATTGTAATAACGATTATAAGTGACAATGCCATTTCTTACAAGGTAGTCGATGTCATAATTTTCTATTGCTCCATGTTCCTAGTTGTTTTTGACAACGTATACTTTCATTAGTGTATCTATCAATAACAACCAATTATATTTTGCATTGAAGGTTAAGAAATGTTCATGGGCTTAATTGTCTTATCATCATAAACATGCTTTTATTTGGTTGTTTCAAATAGTTAGGTGAAACTTGTATATGATTGAAGTCCATATAACTAATGTCATATTTCATCATTCAACTCAATTTTGGCTTGCGTTTGACATATTTTTATAGAAGCTATTAATGTGATACTTACCCTTTCCTAATCTGCACTAAACTCTTGCAAGGACCTTATTTATGAAAATTTACACTATTCTAAAAATATATTGGTTTTTGAGCATATTAATTCTTAATTTCTACATAGCAACTTCCATTATAGTATGTAAATATTTTGGTTATTTCTATGTCACATGGATCATTAAAGAACAATGTTGAAAGTCCATTCTTCTGCATGTAAATCGGTAAAATTAGAATATCTCTTAGGATTATCAAATTTGAGTAATAAATGGTTCATTTGAGTCTTGGTTCATTTAAAGGATTAAATCTTAGTTCTTTATACTTGGAAGTCCATTCTTCTTAATTTGAGTTTAGATAATCCTGTAAATTTTGGTATGTTTCTGTGTCTTAAAAAAGAGTTTACATACCGCTATGCGAACTAGTACTACAAAAAACTGGTTCACATAGTGCTATGCAAACTTGACTCATAAAATGAATCTGATAAAAAAATAAAAATGGTAGGCTACAGATAGCCAAAATATGGGCTACTAACAGGTGAATATGCTAAAATCAGTTTTGTGACCATGCAAACAAAGCGTAACTAGAGTTAGTGCTAAATACAATAAAATAAATGTTTGCTTTATTTTGTGTGTTTTGATGATGATATATGTCCTAGAAAGTATCACGGGAAGTGGGATGAAACTCTAAAAAAATAGGAATGTTGTTAGCATGGAACCTCTTGCAACACCCAAAGGTGCACAAAATACAACAATGTCTCAATAGGCAAGTGGCAACCTGAATGGAGAGGTGCAGTAAAATGGCATCCAAAAGGGAGGGAATCAAAATGCACTAATGAGTCTAGAATCCTCTCACAAGAAGAGGTGGTACTGTCTAAGATTTTTTATTGGTCCAGCTGAGTGGTCGCTTCACTCTTGGGTGAGCTTAGTCAAGAATGATAGTTACCTGTTTACTAATTATGTAAGCCTTGTGAACAAAGGTGTCTAACCCTATCCTACTCTGAAGGTCCCTTTTGATGATGAATTCTGAAAAACCAGTCGCAATATTAGGGGATCTTCTAAAAATCCAAAAAACCACTCTTGGGGGCTACTATGGTGTCTAGGGGGCGAGTTGGTGGAAGGAGATGAATTCCATCATCACCAGTATTGAGTTATGGATTGGGTATGAAGTACAATATCACCACTGTGTATGCCATATAAGTGTGTGATAGTGTGTTTGCTACCACTGAGGTGAAAGTAAAAACAACTAACTAAATACTTTTTCAAAAATGAAACTAGCGCTAGATGCATTTTCGAGATGAAGCTAGATCTATGAGCTTTTTTAAAATGAAACTAATATTAGAAGCCTTTTTAAAAATGAAAACTTACTCTATGAAGCATGAGATCAAACAAGATCAAGGTGCGTGAAAAAGAGGTTTGACAATTATCTGTGTATTAGATTTGAATTCAAACCCTAATCTAGTGTGATTTGGAAAGATATTTACAAATCTAATCTAGGTACAAGTGTGAAAGAGATTTTAAAATGCTTTCAAAAGAGATTGTAAAGTCTAGTCTAGATGCTTTTAAAAATATATTGGGAAATATATATCAAGTGCTTTGTAAAGAGATTAAAAAACCTATCTAGGTGTGAGTTTTGAAAGAGATTAAAAATACTTTCGAAAAGATATGTAAACTCTATTATAGACGTAAATTTGAAAAATATTTAAAATTCTTTTGAAAAGAGATGTAAATGACATGAAAGAAATTTAAAACCCTATTCTAAATGTAAATTTGAAAAGATATTTGAAATGCTTCTTTTGAAAATAGAAAGGGAAAAGTCTGATCTAAATGCAAATTAAGAAAGAGATTTCAAAAAACTATCTAATGTATTGAAAGATAATTTTAAAGTGATTTACAAAAGTTGGAAACAAATGAAAACATCCTTTAATGACTTGAAAAAGGAATGTAAATTTTAATCTAAAGGACAAAAAAGAGATCTTAAGTGATTTGAACTAACTAATTTTGAAACGATTGAAAACCCTAATTGATGTGTTTGAAAGGAAATTTCACAAAATGACTTTATGCATTTGAGAGGGAAATTTATTTGCAAAGAAATTATGAAAAGTAAGGTCCTGAGGGAAATACCTGACTCCTATGATTTTAGATGGAATTCTTGTTGTCTCTACTATAAAATTCTACAATTTTAGGTTGTTTTGAAATAGTTTAACAAAGTTCGTAGGGTGGCATGCGAACTGGTTTGCAGGTCGGGGTGCGCACTGGGTTTGGAGGCTTGAAAAACTTCTATTATGAAAAACCGAGGTGTATGTCAGGGTTTTTTTGGGTTCTGTTTTGTGTTCAGAGTACTTAAGATAGCAAAAAAATCATAAATTGAGTTAGATTAACAAAAAAATCTATTCTAAAATAATTTTCGTGGTGGTCCTACCAGGCATGCTAGAATGTAACACATGGAATAACACTTGTTTCCCAAAAACTAATTGGAATGTGCTAAATGCTATTTTATTAATCTAAAATAGGGTTACAAAATGAGTCTTCTCTTAGAAAGGATTTTCATCCCTTTTTCCACATGAATTTGGAAGCATCTGCTAGTATTCTTGAGTACCCTCAATGAAGGTGGGCTTCTGTGTGCATGCACCAACGGTAATGATGTTTGATGCTATCCTTTTGAAGCTACTCTAGGCCTCCAAAAATGAGTTAGTGTGTTTGGAGGCTTACCTTGATCAAAACCCGTAGTTATAAAGATAAAACGACTCAAACATGAAGAAAAATATGATAAAAATTGACGAAAATGCTATAAAAACTACTTAAGACTGATGTATACCTTATCTAATGTTATAAATCTACTATAGGGTTATTTCACATGTCGACATGTGAACTGGATCTCAGGTTTGTATGTCGAGGTGCAAACTAGATTGATGTTGATTATTGTTGAAATTTTATTATTCGAATGTGTTTTAGATGTTTTTTTTTGTTGTCTATCAGATGCAGAATTGTCAAAAAGGATTTTGGTACAATTTTGGCAAAGTTTGGGTATGTTGACTGAAAGTGAGTGAGAGATATAAATGAGGGAATTGGTGCACTATTTATAGAGGAAACCAAGGTTAGGGAGGGGAGATAGGTGTACTAGACCTAGAGTCAAGTCCTATAATGGTCAAGTTAGGATTTTTGAGGTGGCATGCTTAGTCATCTTCTCATATGCCCTAAGAGAAATATCTTATCCTCACACATGTGTGAGCTAGGATTAGGGTTAACTCTAGTTGGCTAATCCTTAGGTTAGATGAGATTTGGATTAGGTATTCTAGAAAATGTCCTAACTAATTTTGGGTGCACACATGTGTGAGGACATGTTTAGGACTAATTTATCTCTTAATCCTAATTAACCTCAATTTTAATTATAAAGTGTACTTTAAGTGAGAATCACTTGCAAATTAGAATCCTAATTAGCCTAATTAGGTTTTTTGTAGGGAATGATCCCATGGGAGCCCTAATTAGGCATAGGAAAGGGCTTAGGTGGCCTTAGGGAGCTATAGGTGGTCCTCTTGCGAATAGAATGTATTTTGGATGCATTTTGTATAGTTTTATAGGTTTTGCACCTACAAACAACTATGATGGCCTATGGATGCCTAGAAATGCTTACTCAAGTCTACAAGTGTCTATGCAAGCTTGCAAGTATCTATAGACGAGCATGTGTGACTTTTAGATATCTACAAATATAATAATGAGTTAACACAACTTAAAAATTATGTTTATATTATCTTGCAATATTTCAATTTAGGTTTCCTCTATGAAAGTTATAGAACTTACCAAATGAGCTCATACCATTTGATCTCTCAAATATATATTTGTTTGATTTATGGAGGGGTTTTGAAAGGATCCAAAACCTTTTACAGAGCTTAACCAAGAATCCAAAAGGGATCACCAAAATAAAAGGAAACCAACAGGTTAAAAACCAGCACAATTGAACAACAAACAAAGGAAAAGCACTCCCAATGCACCCTCCTAAAGATAGGAAACCATAAACTAAGTAGACATTGAAAGATAAAGACCTGAAAGCAAGATCCGAGCTACTTACAACATCTAATCAGGGTTAAAATTTTCCTCTTCATCACTGCCACCAAGATGGATGTTTTTTTATTATGAAAACTACTAAAAATACCTAATATGCCACACCTTCCAAGAGGTAAGGGATGACATGGAGCATATTTGGATGGATAGTGGGCCTAAATAACTGACAAGATTATTAACCATATTAAAGAAGACAAATTTTACCTCTACTGCTATCATCCCTAAACTAAGATTTTATTTGGAATAAGGGACAAGGATTTTTACACTATAAACTAAGATTAAAGTAGTATAATAAGATTTATCAAATATCATGAGTTTAAATTGACTCTACTTATAAAAAGAAAACCTTGATAATGTATGCATAATTATAAAACATTCTATTGTAATGTCATTATGTGATCAATGGTATGAGCCCAATAGATTAAATTGGTCAACTTTCAAGAAGGAGACCAAGGTTCAAATCTTGCCAAACAATAAATGCATAATTATTATTATGATAACTTCATAGATGTAATTTATTTCAATACCATATAAACCTTAAAAATATATCACTATATAAATATAATTATCCAATTATTATGATAAAACTTTATAGTTAAGATATGATACAAATAAAATTTATCTTAATACCATATAACCCTTAAAAATATATCACTATATAATCACATCATAAAAATAAAAAGCGACATAAATATAAAACCCTACTTCTCACATTAATAAATTTTCAAAATTATTATTAAATTAACCATATGAAATTAAAATAATTCCTTAGAAAAAAATCCATAATTATAAGCTTTCTCAAAAATAAAATATTTAATCCTTAAAATTCATCCTATTTGATTGTTCTTTTTATATTATTCTTTTCATCCAAACATTTTTATGAAGGCATTATAATTCAAAACTAATAAAAAATTTCTTATAGTACGGTCAAGGCTTCTCACTTGCTGTAATACTTTACCTTACCTGTAAACGCGAGGCTAATCATAAATAAGAGCCGTGAGAGAGCGGATGCTCTATCAAAATTTAATTTGACAAAATCTATTTTTGGTGGCCACTTTATATTCTTTTCCTTCCTTTTGTTTCTTCTTTACCCAACATCATAATTCTATTTGATGAATTGAATTCATCTATCAAGACTCTCTCCTTCAAGATTAGAAATTGTGTGATCTGATAGGGTTGTTTTAAAATTCATTATGGCTAAACAAATCTTCGTTTTCATTACCTCTAAACTACTTTTTATTCCTTTAAATATTCTTCTTTTCCTTTCAATCCATTAAATCTAAAGTATTATATCGTTTGATATATCCTAGATTTTCTATAATGCATCACTTTTATAAGTGCTCTACCATTGCTTTAACCATTATTTAATTATTCCATTCAACATTCACCATTTATTTACCAAACCTTTAGAATTTATTGCCATAGTTCCTAGACTAATGAATAGTATTCAAGAGATGGTCTATAGTATCCTCATTTTTACACATAACACAATTTGACGGGCTATGAAAACCTCTTTTCATTAGCTTATCCTAGGATAAACGTTTTTTATGACCTACTAGCCATACAAACATTTTGAATTTTGGAATTCCTAGGTTATCCCAAATAACTCTTCATATTATTATAGTATTCTTATTTTGTTGGTGCTTTACATTATATTTACTTCTTGTTGTGTAGTGTCTTCATCTATTCAACTTTCAAATTGGCTTATCCTTGACTTCCCTCAGAATAATCATTATTGTTATCTTTCTATCCAGTTTTCTCCTAGCAACAATGTCTAGTATACTTGTAAAAAATATTTATTTACATTTGTATCTTCCTTATTGATCCTTATAGATAATGTTTGAAACCCTATCACTATATTTTTCTTGAAGTAATCTCATCCATGGTTTCAAAATTATATCTATATTGAGTTGTCTTTTATCACACCAAGTATCCATCCATATAATTTTTTTCTCTATTTTCCACAACCCATATTAGACCTTTAATCACTAGATAAATTGATTTACTTAAACTATTTCATAGTCTAGAACCATCTAGTAATAAAAATGCAATAAATATTAAGCTTGGGTCATTAGGCTTAATTTACTTAGAAAAAATCTTGTCCATTATCTTTGACTCTCTTTGTACAATATTCAAGTTACGTTTCATTTTTTAGCTAAGTTTAAATTTAGAAGAACTCTTAAATCGAGACCTCCCTTAGTTTTATAATCACACACCTTGCTCCATTTCACCAAAGAAATTTTCCTTTTATCATGTAATCATGACCATAAAAATGACCACATAATATAATTTAAAAATTTGTTCTATTGATTTTGACATAATATACAAGGATATATAATATGTTGAAATGGTCTATAAGACTAATATAATTAGTGGCACTCTTTCTGATAATGATAACTATCTACCTTTCAATGCTAGTAGTTTATTCAGAACTTTACTTATAATTGCATTCTAGTTGGAGTGTTTAAGAAGTAAATTTTAGATTCTATCCTACTAACTTTCTATGTTGATTCTCTTTCTTATTCCTTTAATAAGTTATTCAAAGCTATGGCCTCACTTATCCCTACCCTCCTAAAAATATTTGTATCATCTACAAACTATTAATGGGTTAAATTGTTGATGTTATTTCTAGTCTTAAGTCTACTTACTATCCCATATTTGTATGCCTTATTCAAGTTCCTCCGCAATACCTTTGTCATAATACTAAATAGATATGGTGATAGAGGATCTCCCTATCTAAGATCCCTCTTTTATTTAAAATATTTTTCTACTAACCCATTGACCAACATTTAATATGAAACTATGGAGACACAAGCTTTAATCCCTTTGACCCATTTCTTCCCAATTTCTTTTTAATGCTATAGAAAGAAAATACCATTTAACCCTAGCATAAGCTTTATTCACGTCAAGTTTTAAGATCATTGCTCTATATTTTATTAAAGTTATTGAATGCATTACTTCATGAGTTACTATGATCTTATCTAGAATATTTCTTCCTTTTACAAATCCTTTTTTCTCTTTTATAATAAATTTTTCTAACAGTGGTATTAACTAATTTGCCATCACTTTAAAGATTATCTTATATGTCATATTACATTGTCTTATGGGCCTAAATGAATCAAATGATTTTGCATCCTTTCTTAGAATCAAGGTAATATATATTGCATATATTTTATAAGGTATGTTTTTTTTACCCTAGATTATTCCATTGCCACCAATAAATAATCCTTCACTATTTCCCAGTTATGCTGATAGAATGTTGCTGAGAAACCATTTAAACCTAGGGATTTATCCTTATCAAAAGATAAAAGAGCTAACTGAACTTCTTACAAAGTAAGAGATTCTATTAATTTGTTATTGTCTTCATCTATTATCATTGAAGGTACTTGTAGTAGTTTAACATTAAGAATTTCAATATCCTCTAATCCTAGAATATTTTGATAAAGAAGTTTTAGCTCCTTTCTGATTATACTCCAATCTTCAATCCAAATTCCTTCTACTGATTTAATTCTACTAATTCTATATATTGATTTTTGTACTATTTCCATCTTATAAAAGAACTTTATGCTTTTATCTCCTTCTTTTAACCAAGTCTATCTCAATTTTATTCTCTAAAATTTCTTTTCCTTAAAATGTTTTGATATTCACTAAGCAACTCTCTTTTCTATGAGTTTGGATTACTATGCTCATATTTTTGGAATTTCAAAAATTTATTTTTAATTCTTCTTTATTCTCAAAAACATTTTCAAAATTGTTCTTGCTCCATTCTTTTAATCTATATATCATTGATCTAATTTATTTTTGAAGTACATACAACCCACCATTTCTTGAAGAATTCAACACTAGCACTATCATATCAACAAATTGAAGGTGGTCTTCCCACATCTACTCATATTTAAAATATGATATTTTTCAAATTCACCTACCATCATTTAAACTCTTATTAGTCAGTGATATGAATAAATCCTTATCAAGGTATTAATTTTATCACAAGTCCCTTCATATAGCCAATGATTTAAGAGTATGCATTTGTCAATTTTTTTGCTTTCAGGTTTTGGCCTATCCTATTATTGGTCCATATATAGCTATCCTCTTCAAAATCATCCTCCCATAAATTATTATTTTGAATAAAAGTTGAGAAATATCTCATACTTTGGGTTATTTCCGAATTCTTCTAAAATTTTAATCTAGCTTGGTTATGGCATTAAAATATCCTATGATTATGAATTGAATTTATTGATATTTATTTCTCATAAGGCTTTAATCCCTCTCTAAACTTATGATCTACCCGACTGATTTGTAGGTCATAGACATTGATAAGGATGAAACAAATATCTACAAAGTAGCATGTGACTAACGTGGCTATCCAATTCCTACTTTTATGAATGGTTTTATAGGATGTTCTAACTAGATTCCAACATGTTAGAATTCCTCCTACCACCCCTTTTGAATCCAAAACATCCCATTCATACCTTTATCATACTACTTTCATAGTTTTGGAAACTTCTTCCTTTGTTATTTTAGTTTCCTAAAGATATCATGCTTATTACTTAAAAAGAGTCCCTTGATGCATATTTGATTTGAGAGGGTACTAACATACCTTATATCCCATGATATGGTATTCATGTCTCCTTAGGGATTTTTGGACTCCCCTATAAAATACCAATAGCATTTTGTTGTTTGGTGAAGATAAGTTCAACCAACTTAGATTATGTTCCTTTCTCTATGGTTGCTCTTGCTTCTTGTGAATCTCACTTGACGATTTTATGGTTATCCTCTTTTTATCTTTCCAGTAATAGGATTAGGTCTTATTATTCTATTCCTCGATATTCTTTAACAAATATCCTTTTCATTATATTTATCCTCTTTTATCTCTACTAAGGAAGCTTTGACTTATCTTGCTCATTTTTTGCTATTTTGTTGTTAATGGTAAGGCTATTAATATCTAACACTATGTTTTATTTACCATTTTTCTTCTCTTGAGTGGTGCACAATACTTTAAGAGAGTATTCAAAATTCGATGAGGCACATTTCTTAGGTTCAACGAGAATGTTTATCCCTAAATCAAGATCATACTAAATAGACAGTTCCTTGTTAATATTTGAATCCTGTTTTACCATATCCTCTAAGTTATAATCTATTTTTTTTTCATAGGCTAAAGCCTCAAAGGAATTGGTATTTCTTCCAAAAACATTACCGGTATCCACTGTTTATTTACTTTCATATGTCTAGACTTAATTTTGGAAGTTGAAAACCATCCTCATCCATCTCCATTTGAGAGTTTTTCTTGTGGTTTTCTATATATATTTATGTTGGACTCTTCTTAGGGCATGATATCTCAATATGTCCCACCTTGTGACATCTTCTACATCTAAAATATATGTTTTCATAATCTATGGTTGAGATCCAATACTTACCCCTATACGTATGAATGATTGATTTTAGTAAAGTTCTACTAATATCAATCATGATCAATATATGAGCCTAAATAACCAATAGTTTATCTTTCGTAGTTTTTAAAATCTCATGGAACTCTTCCAAAATATTTCCTATTACCTTGAAGGTATCCATTTTCTAGATCTCAATGGGCAACCCATACATCTTCACGTAGATGAATACTAAGAATAGATTTACATTTTTAGGTGAAAAGCCTTCATACCATAAAGTAAGAAAGAGTCTTGCTTTTCCCATAAACCGCGGACCCCCTTTCAGAATTCTATCTCTTTTCTCCCTAAAACAAAAAAATGGATCAAAGAAAACCTTTTGAAAGAAAGGATAAACTGATCCTAGTGAATTCCATCTCCTATCAATCCAATTTCTCAAAGTCAAATCCCCTAGCCAAGACCCATTGAATTTATAAATATCTTCCTTATCTTTCAGCAACATGGATCATTGCTTTTTGAGGTCCTCCCTAACCTCTACTCCTAGGGATAATTTTAATAATTTAACTATAAATCTTGTCAATGAGAAAGAAATAATAACTCAATATCTAATTAAATTTACCAATATATCATATAATGATTGTATTATTTAAAAATAAATCTACATTAATTTTTATGTAAAACTTCTAGATAAAAAAGCGATTAGAAAACTTAGCTAAAAAATTCTACACCTAGAAAAAATATCATGCCATGCTATGTCCTAGTCCTCCATTGCTTCTCCTATCATTCAAACTCTAACTAACAAATATTTGCAATATTGTTTTCCATGGCTTGAAAAATTGTCACTACACTTGTTTTGGATGGTTGACTTCACAAGGTTGAATCTCCTTCAGTATTTTCTTAGATTTTGTCATATGTCCACTCCTTATATATCCCTTAAAAATTTGCACAAATTTATCTAAGAATTATGTGAATCAAACAACCCTTACTCCAATCACGTAAACTCGAGATTGGAGCTACTAACCTCAACCTGGAAAACACTTGATAGAAAACAAGACGGTCTACTACCTCCGCCCAATATTTTAATAAACTATAAAATGATATAACAACAAAACTTTGATAATTATAAACTTATTCAAATACTAAAAGCTACCACTATAACCACCTGCCCCACCTTGGTAAACATTTACTCAAGTGAGGGGGACTCAGGATTGAAACCATTGATCTCAAGCTAGAAAACACCTTAGTAAACATTTACTTCAATGGGATGGACTCGAGATCAGAACTATTGACCTCAAGCTAGCAAACACTTGGTAGAAAACAAGACCCTCTGCTACATTTGTCCAATATTTTAACAAACTACAAATGATATAACAACAAAATTTTGATAATTACGCCTAAAGGCGTCCTACAATGACAACCAGGAAGGTCAGCCATGCCGTAAACAATATTAATATTTTATTAAAAAAGCTGACATTATATATAAAATATATATATCTATAAACGTTGAGAGTTATCAATCTCGAGGCGCCTATCTCATTTCTTGGGGGTATGATAGATAGGTGCCTCGATATTGATAACTCTCGGTATTTATAGATATATATATTATATATATCTAAGCTAGTTATAAACTCATTCAAATCCCAAAAGCTACCACTATAACCACTTACCCGACCTTGTAAACATTTACTCTAATTAGGGAGACTCGAAATTGGAATCGCTGAGCTCAAGCTGACAAAAACTTGGTAGAAAACAATATGGTCTACTAACTTGGTAGAAAACAATATGGTCTACTACCTGGGTCTAAATTTTTAACAAACTATAAAATGATATAACAACAAAATTTTGATAATCATAAACTTATTCAAAATATTTAATCTCTTAAATTCATCCTATTTATTGTTTATATTATAATAAATATAAAATCTACATTTTCATTCAAATATTTAAATATAACAATGATATAACAATAAAATTTTGATAATCATAAGCTTATTTAAAATATTTAATCCCTTAAATTCATCCTATTTATTCTTTATATTATAATAAATATAAAATTTACAATTTCATCTAAATATTTAAATGTGTTACAACTTTCGAACATTATAATTCAAAACTAATAAAAAAATCTTATAATACATTAATTAATGAAATTTGTGAGGTTAATTTTAAAAAATACAAAACTTTCTTCCGTATAAATCTTACGGAGTCTCACATATATATTTAAAAAAATAAACCGGAAAGATAAGCTTCTTGCTCACACACAGAACTGCAACTGCGTAGTTTTATATTTTCCTAGAAACTGCTATGGATATACTATTTTAATGGGATACACTATTTTAGCCTGTAAGAGTTTCAATAATTCTTGCTTTATCAAGGCTTCAATTTTAGGATTCACAAGCCTCTGTATTTGCCTAAAGGGTTTAGCTTCTTCTTCCAATTCGATGGTATGTTGGATCACTTCTTTTCTATACACTTTCAAATCACTATACGTCCAGGCTATAATATTTGTATAGCTCTTACACAACTCTTTGATTTGACTCAACTCTTCTATTGTACAATTGGTACCTACCTTGATCATCTTTCTTGGCTCTAATTCCACCTCCTTATACCGTCGCTTGTCAATTTTAATTCTTCGACCAGTGGCTCTATCATTGTTGTCAAAGAGACTCTCAAGGGTGATCAGTCCCTTGGGAATATGATTATTTTTTAATTGGATCAGACTTTCCTCCTCTTCGTCTTGCAATGTTCTATCACTAGAGCAATTCATTTCATGAATTAGAAAATCCAATATCTGCTCATCACTCTCGAACACTTGCCAGAAGATATCTTTGTCAGGCACATAAGGCCTGTATATAAGTCTCATCGTTTTGGATTTTTGGATAACATTACTGACTGGATAGAAATTAGATCCTATAGATGCCAAAATTTTTGCATGAGTGTTACTTTATCTTGGGATTGATTTTATGTTCAAAGCTTCAAATATTCCAAGAGGTCTAACACTCTATTTTTGTAAGCTCTTAAATAAAGTTGCTTACAAATACATTTTCTTGTGAATTGCTTCACAATAAGCTTTAAATCTCCATAAATCAGTATTTATTTTGCACCTAATGTTTTGGTCTTTTGGAGTCCCGAACACAACGCATCATACTCAACCGCGTTGTAGTGCAACTCCATGTCAATTTGTATGAGAAAACTTTTTCCTGTCCTGTAGGAGAAATTAAAACTATCCCAACACCTACTCCATTTTTGCATCTGGACCCATCAAAGTAAAGTTTCCAAAGCTGGCTAGTGGGAATGTTCTCTTCAGAAATAGGGATCAATAGCTTTTTTGGTTTTTTGATAGAATAGCTCCCTATCTCTGTCTCTACCATGGCATTGAATTTTTTTAAGGAAAACTGATCTTCAGACTGAAGTTCTTCCAGGGTTTCCTTCATCAAATCTACGTCTCCTATATCTTCGGCCATCATATTCACAGTACTGGTTTCTTCCAGTATTGCTATGTGAAAAGTGGATGGCCTGTCATTAAAAAATTTGATCTTCTTACCTTTTAAAGGTATTTCTAAATGAGAATAATCTAAAGATAAATAACCTCCTATTTTTATCGTAAATTCTCTAGATAGGCACATACCAAAGTATGGTTCCAAATCTATAATTACCACTTCTTGTATAATGACTATTTGGGGCATCCTGTGGAGTTGTATGGGGATATACTTGATCACTCCTATGGATTTTATTGGAGTACCATCTAACTGCAACACTCCTGGATGACTTCTAGTATACTCCATTCCCATGATGTCACATACTACTTTGGGCATAACTGTAGTAGCTGATTTTGAATCAATCATACAATTATGTACTATCCATCCTTCCATCTGTAAAAACAAATATAATGGAGGTGGTCTATTTTTTCCTATAGTAGAAATAACATTAGCTTGTATAGAATTTGAAAAGGAAGGTACTTTGCTCTTATGATTCATCAACTTTAAAGATTCTTGAAGAAGATCGATTTGTCCTAGGAACTGCAAAGCATCATACATGCTAGATTTTTAGGGAGTCTTTTTCATCTCCTCAATTATATTGAATGAGGGTGTCTCGACAGTTTTCTCATTTTCTCTAGCAGACGGATCATATTTATTCCTATAACCCTGAGTTACTTATGTTCTTTACCTTTTTCTCAAAGAAGGGAATCCGAGTTTCTCTTTCACTTGATCTTGAGTTTCACTCTCATTTCTATGAGGAGACTCTCTCCTTGGTGCTAGGATATAACTCTGAGGAGGGTTAGAGTATTTATTTTCACTTGACTGATCCTTCTGAGGAGTAGCTTTGGGAGCTGGAGGAAAATTTAATGGCTAAAGTTCCTTCGGATCAACTTGTAGAGGTTTCCTTCCTGACCTTGTCAAGATAGTGACATGTTCTTCAGATGGTATTTCTGGATTATGATCTACTTATTTGATCATATTTACATGCGCCTTCATTTTTTCTTTTGATTTTTCATTAATTAGACTCTGCACATTATGCTGGTAAAACATACATGAATTTTCTCCATGAGGATCATTACATGTGGAACACCAATAGTCTAAGTTAGAATGCTCTCCATTATCTCTTATTTCATTAGAATAGACTACATTTTTTCTTTCCTACCCTTTATTACTTGTCAAAGCTCCATATTTAGTTAGCTAAGGAAATATCCTCGGTTGGAAATGTCGCTCGACTTTTCTCTTTTTCATAGATGGCATATCATTTGATAAAGTTTTCATCGTATCTAATATGGTCATCATCTGATTATCTTGGGGGACTTCTTAGAGAGGAATAGTAGGCAATGCAAGAAGGGTAGGAATATGATGCAATGCTGGCAGATTCTGGGGTAACTGAACAACTGGAGTCACTGGTACTGTAGGATTTGGAGCAGGGGCTTGGGGAAATTCTGGAAAGATAGGCAATGGGGCCTTTGGAGGATATTTCCTAGTGGCAATAAGATCAACTTATCCCTTATCTGATTCTAAATAAATAGCAAGGAAAGTTAAAACATGTTATTGCTATATAATCATGCTAAGGTTTGAATCAAAATCTCTCAAATAATAACATATTGCTTGCTCTATAGTAGGTTTTAAACCAGTAGGCACTCTATCCCAAGTGCGTGTGAACCTAATGTTAAAATATACAATCTCCTCTTGTGGATGTCTCCTGACAATTGTGAATTGATTGAGTAATGAGAACGGATCTACATATACATTGAATTCATCAACCAAACGACCAGCAAGTATTTCCCAAGAAGTAATAGATCCAAGAGGGAGTGCTCTATACCAATGGAAAATTTTTCCTTTTAATGATATGACCTGTAACTTAACCATCACATCCTCTTGGGTGATGTTATAAACTATTGCCAATGATGAAACATCTAGGTAATGTTTATCTATTGTTTTACCTATCCCATCATATGATGGAAAATATTTTAGAGCTGCCTGGAGAACCTCATTCTGGGCTACCAAGTTTAGCGGGCCAATTTGGTTCCATACAAGATGATCTAGGATAGGAGGAGCAGCCATGATAGCTACTGTATTTATTATTACTATGGAGCTATTCGAGGACACTCTAATAGTTGGTACGATGGAACTTGTACTAGTACTAGGTGAATTAGATCTTGTAGCTAGCACATGATGTGTTTTCAAGATACCAAGGTGTAACTCGAAGAACTCGATGGGTTATTTAGATTTTCTTGCTTGGGATTTGGTTATCATATGCATAGGCACTCATGAGCTTATAACCAGATATTTTTAGACAAGTTATTACTTGGGTCTAAATCCTCTGAACGGAGTTGCCAGGTGGTTTTTTGCTTTAGATTTAAAATAGAAAGGCTTTTAAAGAAAAACACCAAAACTTATAGAATACTATGGGATTTTAGGTCCCACCGAGTGTGCCAAAAATTATTAGAACAAAATATGCCTTTGGTTAATTGTATTGTGCCTTAGACCTTGCCAACATTGAATAGATGGATCTAGCTTGGGAATATCCATCTAATCTCCAAAGTAGGCTGGTAACTTTTTGCTTTTTTTAGAGAAAAGAGAGCAAAAATAAGGGAAATGCTTGTAAAGAGAAATAGAGCCAAGGCTATAAGCTTTTCCCACGGTGCAGTTTAGACAACAACCAGGATATAACGTTTGTATTACTGTTATAAGTTTTCTTTAACACCTTCATATAGAAATCATAACTTTCTAAGTGTGATTTATATATTTCATCTAACACATATAAGCATAGTTAATATTAAATCCAGCAATATAATTCATACATGCACATTTCAGATTTAGAATAGATATAATATAGAATTTAATAATGTAAATAGAAAACGAGAACCAGATACATACACTTGCACATAGAAAGTTAGAAGCCAGAAGAAGAGTAAATTTATTTTCTTGTATCCAGAATGATGTACATCAATCTTGTAAACATCTAAGAGCCGACCCCTTTTCAAAATGCATCTACCACTATATATTCCCAAAATGAGTATCTTTTACAACTAGTACATCTTGGATTCTCAAATCAATTACAAGTAATTAACTTTAGTTTCTAATAATAAGCAAAATATCTTTTCCAAATTGGATTCTAACAGATATGACACTTCATTTACATCTGACACCCCAAGAGATCAAAAAATTTGGTGTAAGGGCATGTTTTAGTTGCTAAGAATATATCTTGTCAAGTATAGCTATCATGTCATGAAATCACGACGTCTTCAAGTGTTCTACTCTATTTGCCTCCTGCTTCAGAAAAATCAAAACATGTCATGAAATCGTGACACTTTAGCCTTGTATGTCTTCTTCTCTCTTTCTCATGGCGAAAAACTGACATGTCACGAAATCGCAATATTCTCTCTTCTTCTACCCCTTTTCTACTTTCTTAGCCACAAAAATGCAACATGTCACAAAATCGTGACATCTTTATCTTTTTTGCTCCTTTTGGTCTTTGCTGTCACGAAAATGCAACATGTCACGAAATCATGACATGTTATTTGTCTTGTATTTGTCTTCTTGATTTATCAGTGAAAAAGTAACACGTCACGAAATCGTGACATTTTCATCTACTTGACTTCCTTGCACCATTTTGCCACAAAATTTGGACATGTCTCGAAATCGTGATATCATATTTCCTTAGCTTATTTTCTCTTTCTATAGCCCTTCAAAAATAGACTACATCGAGCCTCTCAAGATGGCACCCTACTACAAAATCTTGGCTATCTCCTAGAGGTAGTCTTTTTAGACTAACATAACTCTATCATTGTATTTGTATTGAAGCAATCTCATCCATGGTTTCAACACTGGATCTAAATTTAGTGTTTTTTTACCACACCAAGTATCCATCCAAATAGAAAATTTTTCTCCAGTTCCTACCACCCATATTAAACCTTTAATCATAAGATCAAAATATTTTTTTAAACCATTCCAAATAGCAGAACCATTTGGAAGAGAGAGAGCAGTAAATATTAAACTTGGGTCATTGGGATCAACATACTTAGAAAAATTCTTGCCCATTGTCTTTGACTCTCTTTGTACAATATCCATATAAATTTTCCCCTAAGAGCTAAGTTTGCATCTATAAGAGCTATTAAACCAAGACATCCCCTAGTTTTTTCATCACACAACTTGCTCCATTTCACCAAAAAAAAAATCCTTTTATCATGTAAACCTGACCATAAAAATGATCACATATTAAATATTAAACTTTTTTCAATAAATTTTGGCAAAGAATACAAAGACATATAATAAGTTGGAATGGCTTGTAGACTGACTTAATTAACTACACTCTTCCTGCTAAAGATAACCATCTACCTTTCCAAGCTGGAAGTTTATTTTGAACTTTACTAATAACTGGATTCCATAAATCCATCCTCATTCTCTCCTCAAATAAAGGCATCCCTAGATAAGTAGTTAGCAAATTTGCCTCCTCCTTTTGAAGAAACCTACAAATTCTTGCTTTGATATTAGCAAAAGTGTTAAGAAATTAAATTTTGGATTTAGTCCTATTAATTTTTTTTCCTGAAGCTCTTTCGTACTCTTTTCAAAAGTTATTCAAATCTCTAGCATCATTTATACTTGCCCTTACAAAAATGGTTGTATCATCTACAAACTGTTGATGGGTTATGTTATTTATGTTATTACTAATCTTAAGTCCACTTATAAACCCATATTTGTAAGCCTTTTTTAAGTTCATACTCAAAACTTCTGCCATAATAATGAATAAATAAGGAGATAAAGGATCTCCTTTTCTAAGGCCTATCTTAGCTTTAAAATAATCTATCACTAATCCATTGACCAACACTGAATAAGAAACTTTAGAGACACAAGCTTTAATCTATCTAACCCATTTCTTCCCAAAAATAAACTTATCTAAAACTGCAAAAAGAAAATTCCATTTAACCCTATCATAGGATTTACTCATATCAAGTTTTAAGATCATAGCTTTCTCTTTTCTTGAAGTTTCTGAATGTATAACTTCATGAGCTACTATCATCCCATCCAAAAAATTTCTCCCTTTCACAAAACCTCCTTGCTTTTATAAAATGATTTTATCTAACAATGGCCTTAATCTATTCACCATCACTTTGGAAATAATATTATAAGCCATATTACATAGGCTTATGGGTCTAAAAGAATCAAACAATTCAACATCCTTTTTTTTGGAATTAGGGTAAGATAAGTTGCATTTATTTTATAAGGAATGTATTATTTTACCCTAGACTGTTCCATTTCCACCAATAAATAATCCTTCACTATATCCCAATTATGTTGATAAAAATTTGTAGAGAGCCCATCTGGACAAGGGGATTTATCCTTATTAAAAGATAAAAGAACTAAATGAACTTATTCTAGAGTAATAGGCTCCATTAGTTTCATATTGTATTCATTTTTATAACTGAAGGAACATATTGAAGAAGTTTATCATTAAGAACATCGATATCCTTTGAACCTAGAATATTTTTAAAAAATACTTACCTCTTTTTTAATTTCACTCTAATCTTCAATCCAAACCCCTTCTATTGATTTAATTCTACAATTCTAGAAGAATATCTCTGTACTATAGCCATCCTATGAATAAACTTTGTATTTTTATCTCCTTATTTTAACCAAGTTTGTCTTGATTTTAATCTCCAAAATTTATCTTCCTTACTCAAAATATTATGATATTCAGTAAGCAACTCCCTTTCCTCTGAGCTTGTATTATTTTCATCATTTTTTTGGAGTTTTGAAAGTTTAACTTTTAGTTCTTATTTCTTCTCAAAAATGTTTCCAAAGGTGTTCTTGTTCCATTCTTTTAATCTATATGTCATAGCTTTAATTTGGTTTGGAAGAGCATACAACCCACCATTACCTAAATAATTCCATGTTTGAGCTATCATATCAAAAAATTGAGGATGGTATTCCCACATCTGCTCATATTTAAAATAAGCTCTTTTTTTGAATTCACTAACCACCATTTTAACTCTTATTTGCCAATGATCTGAACCAATCCTAGTTAAGGTATTAATTTTAGCACAAGTTCCTTCATCTAGCCAATGATCTGAGAGAATGCATCTATCTAATTTTTCTGCTATTAGGTTATGGCCTCTCCTATTTTTGGTCCAAGTATAGTTGTCTTCTTCAAACTCAACTTCCCAAAGATTGTTGTTTTGAATAAAATCTGAGAAATCTCTCATACTTTGGGTCAATTTCCTAATTCCCCCAAATTTTTCATTTAGCTTGGTAATGGCATTAAAATATCCAATGATAATGAAATGGGTTTCTTGATATTTACTTCTCATAAAGGCCTCAATTCCACTCCAAAATTTTAATCTATCTGACTGAGTTGTAGGACCATACACATTGAGAAGGATGAAGCAAATATCAGCAAAATAACAAATGACTAAAGAGGATATCCAATGCCTAGTTTTTTGAATGGTTACACAAGAGGTTCTAGAAGGATTACAACAAGTTAGAATTCCCCCTGTTGCTTATTTAGAATCTATAGCATCCCATTCACATCTTGGTCAAACTACTTTCATAGTTTTTGAAACTTCTTCTTTTGTCATTTTAGTTTCCTAAATACAGATAATATCAGGTTTATTACTTAAACATAGGTCCCTAATACACCTATGCTTTGAGGGGGAATTAGCACCCCTTATATTCTATGAGATGATAATCATGTCTTATTAGGGGCTTTTGGACCCTCTTGCATATTACCAATATCATTTTCTTTTTTGGTAAAGAGAAGTTTAACCAACTTAGTTTGTGTTCCTTTATCTATGTTAGCTCTTGCTTCCCTAAATATTGCTTGATGATTTAAGGGTTTTCCTCTTTTTGCCTTGCCTATATCAGGAGTAGGTCTTATTATTCTATTCCTCAATATTCTTTCACCATTTTTTTTTTCAATATAATTATCCTCTCCTGGATCTATTATAAAATATTTTGACTTATCCTTCTCATTTTATGGTATTTTCTAATTAATGGCAAAGGTATTACCTTCTAAAACTACATTCTCTTTACTAATTATTTCCTCCTCAATGGTGCACGGTACTTCAAGAGAGTCCTCAAAATCTGATCAAACACATTCCTTGGGTTCATCAGGAATGTTATTCCTTAAATTATGACCATATTGAATAGATGGTTCATTGCTAATGTGTTTAAATTGTTGTCCTATGTCCTCTAAGTTTTAATCTACTTTTTATTCATAGGCTAAAGCCTCAAAATAATTGGAATTTATTCTAGTATCCTTTATTATTGGTCTCCACTATTCATTTTATTTTATTTTCCTACATTTATTTTTTGGAAGTTGAAAACCATCTTTATCCATACCCATTTGTAAATTTCTCTTACGATTTTCTACAAATGATTCTGTTGGGCTCTTCTTAGGACATGATATCTCAATATGCCCCACCTCATGACATATTCTACATATAAAATATAATTTTTCATAATATATAGTTTGGATCCACATCTTTCCCCATACTTAAGAATGATTGATTCTAGTAAAGCTTTACTTATATAAATCATAACCAATATTCGAGCATAAATAGCCAAAAATCCATCTTTTGTTATATCTGAAATCTCAAGGAATTCTCCTAGAGTGTTTCCTATTGCCTTGAAGGTATCTATTTCCCAAAATTCAATGAGAAATCCAAACATCCTTACCCAGACTGGTACTAGGGATAAATTTACATTTTCAGGTGAAAAGCTTCCATACCAATGGGTAAGGAAGACCCCTACTCTTCCAATAAACCAAGGACCCCCTTTTAGGATTATTTCTCTTTCTTCCCTAGAACAAAAAATTTCTAGGAAGAAACCCTTGGGAATAAATTATAGAATCACTCCTCGAGACTTCCAACTCCTATCAATTCATTTTCTCAAGGCTGAAGCCCCTAGCCAATACCCATTAAATTTACCAAAAATTACCCTATCTTGGAGTAATGAAGATTTATCTGAGGTGAGATCACTAACCTCTACCACTAGGGATGATTCTAAGGATTTAACTATAAATCGATCCATGGAAAGGAAACTAAAACTTAAAATCTAATTAAATTTATCAGAAAGTTCTATAACAAATATAATATTTGATAAAAACTTTATAAAAATTCCATGCACAATTTTTAAGATAAACAAAGGGAAAAAATAACTTAGCTAAAAAATTATTTGTCCATATAGAATTTCTTGCCTCACTGAAGTCCTAGCCCTTCATTTATCTTCCCATCATTCAAAACCTAGTTGGCAAATAATTGCAATTTCATTTTTTTCACGACTTGAAAAATTGTCACTACCCTTGTTCTGAATAGTTGACTTCACAGGGTCGCATCTCCCTCAATATTGATCATATTACTACATATGACCACTCATTTTAAAGCTATTAAAATTCTGCACAAGATGGTCCAAGAATCAGCTGAATTGGATAACACTTTGCAAATATATGACTCCTAAAAGATGAGACGTTTTTCAAGAAAAAACCCTAATCCTTTGCATTGTACAATTCCCATGGAAGGAGTCCCTTATGATTTGAACATATTTTATAATTCTAATTTTCATATTATAAAGTACAAAACTTTATAATTATAACTCATACATATTAATTATTTATATTTATTTATTTCAAATATTTGAATAAATAAATATTTGGTTTAAAATGTTATATGAATTCTATTTTTTATATTATAAAGTACAAAAATTTATAATTAGAATTCATACACATTAATTTGTTCATATTCTATGAAAATAAGCAAGGATTATAAAGCTTAGAATATTCTAAAGGCCCAAACATAGGGATTATAAAGTGTTTCACATTTTATAAATAGGGTTTTCATTTTATTCATCATTTTTTAGATCTGATTTTAAGCTTCATTCATGAAATAAATGTAAGTTTTGAATTAAAATGCTTTAAAACATTCATGCAAGTTTAATATAAGGTTAAAAGCATTGAAGCATTTTAATTAAAACATTGCCTGTGACTATAGAATAAATTTGCATAAGTTATCAAAGTTAAACTCACAAAAGGCAAATTTATCTATTATTGCTTAGAGAGAGAATTTGATTAAAAGATACTTAGTACATGATGAATTTTAAATTAATTACCTAATTCCCAGGCCCCTTGTTAACAGTAACTTGCAAACTATAGAGATTATTCAAGCACTTATTTACGCACATATGCATGACACATAAAACATTAAGTGAGAACCTTGGAGAAGTTTACTTTCTTTGCAAGAGAGGATTTTGAATCCTAGTTGTCAAGTGGTTTTTGTAACCTGACAAAATCACACCTCAACAAGTCCTAGTCTTCATGAGTTTTCATGTAACTTTGTGGAGAGATTCCAATCAAATACAATCTCAGTACTTTTTGAAACTAAGATTTCTTTCAATACTATCTTGTGACTCTTCTTAATTCTACCACATATAATCTTCTAAAAAAAATTTATAGTGACTGGTCCAATGGCACATCAGGTTGATAAAAAACTCAGAATCGATAATAATGGAGGTATTCCTATTGACCTACTATGACTATATCTACCATGGCTTTGATACCATTATTAGCTATTGAGGTAGATCACAATAAGATATGATAATCACAAAATGCTAAAATATGAAAGAAAATAATCTCACCAGGTTTTTGAAGTATGCTATAAATAGAAATATAAAAAATAAATGTAATATTGATATGGAGGAAATGTACACTCCATGCAAGAAGCTACAAAACTATAATGTGCTCCATCACTAATGGAGTCACCTACTACTGCTACTACCTACTAAATTGCTTATCAAAATCTTACAATGAGGGCTTCTTATAGTAGAAAAGAAATTGCTTGCCCAACACTCTAACTAGTTGTACAAGGGACACCTTGCTTACAACTTGCACATTGACACTTGTGCATTTATTACATTGCACGAAGTAACTAGATAACTTCTCCCTAAATTAATCTAATATCCTAAGTATGTACCCAGGAAGGTACATTTACATGATATAAATGATGTAATATACTCTAACTCTAACACCACCAAGGGTAGCAACACATAATCAAATGTGGCAGAAGAGATATCCACAAAATACAAAAGCTTCAATAGAATATGGTTAGCACTTGCATCAACACTTGTTAGATACTTGTTAGATTGCTTCACTTGAAATTTGTGATTAGAAGAGATCTAGATATCAAGATTGCTTGGTGATTCCACTTGGGATTCAAGGAGAAAAAAGAAAGATTCAAATTGTCTATTTATAAGAGAAATAAAATAAGAATAGGTGGGAAAACTAAGGAAAATCCAATGCCAAAGAAGGTTAACCAAGATGCTAAAACCATAACTAGGTGAAATTTCACCCCAAAAGGGTCAATCGTGATTTCTCCCGAGTAAAAAAAAGGGGAAAATAGGGGAGAGAGGGGTCCAAACTTGCTTTGGGAAAGTTGGAGGGTCTCTTTGAGGAACTAAGGAAAATGACTCACTCAAGTGGGTCAATTTTCTATGTCTACAATCTTAAATTACTTGCTAATGCTCCAACTAAAATATCTCTTTTAGAACTTCTTCAAACTTCTTCTACTCATAGAGAAACCTTATTAAATTATTAACTAAACAATTAGTGCCTCAAGATCTTCCACTGAATAATATTGATAATATTATTGAATATCTTGGAGTAAATCATGTTACTATAAAATTTTATGAAGATGATCTCCCTCTTCTAACTATGCATGGAGAATCTCCTCTTTACATTATAGTCTACATAGAAGATAAACTGATCGATAGAATTATGGTATATAATGGACTTGCCTTGAATGTTTATAGCCTTCAATTCATCTAATGATTTAGTATGGAAGAAAATCCTGAAAAATATTATATCATCATAAGAGCACTTAATAATGGATCCCAAGAATCTTTCAGGTTTATAACTTTACCTCTTAAAGTTGGACCAAGAAATCTGAGCACCTTTTTTTTATGTGATACCCTATAAAAATTCTTATAATATTCTTATTGGATGACCTCCTATGAAGGTTGTCCCTTCAACTATTTATCAATGTATTAAATATGAATATCAAAATAAAATCATTCATGTTCCTAGTGATCCTCAACCTTTTCAATATTGTACCATGGTTGAGACTGACCAAGCCAAAACTATTTTTTTCCATATATATATTTAAATGAATTCCCTTCTTCTCCTAATTCATCATCTTATTTTCCTAATTAATCGTCTTCTTTGTTACAAATTATAGAAGATTCTAAGAATTTAACTATTTATGATGAAACCCAAGCAAATACTATCTTGAATATAAAGCAAATTAATCAAGAATCCTTCATAGATCTTGCCATGCTACCACCTTCATCTAGAAGTCTAGGATTACCTAATAATAAATTGTGTCATGCATATAGATATGTGCACATTTACTTACATGAGTACCTCTCATGAAAAGAGAATTACTGGTATTAATCCATATCCTATTATAAAATAATTTTCCATATGTTATTTATATAAATATTATTACATACCAAACAAATTCTGAGTAATATGTTATATCAAGAAGAGGGTCTAGCCCAACCAATAGAAGTTGAATCCTAACTCAAAAGATGTGGAATCCTAACTCAAAAGATGTGGAATTGGTTATATACCTAATAAAAAATAACCTTTACCTATGGATATTGATGATGATCAAATTATAACTTATGAAGAGATAATCTCCCACAATGGAATATATTGGAGTGATCAAGATGAATAACCTCCCTTCCCATCTTCAACAATTAGGGGTTCTGGTCTTGGAGACGGACTTCTTCCTGCTTCCCCTTTGTTGTTGTTGCAGATCATAATGAATTCCTGCAATACTATACAGAATACAGAATAACAACACAATACAGAATAACAAATCCCTTGCCACTACTGGTCTTGGAGGAATTCATCGTGATCTGCAACATCAACAACACAATACAGAATAACAAATCCCTTGTGGTCTTGGAGACGGACTTCTTCCTACTGCCCCCTTGCCATTGATAGTCTTGGAGGAATTCATTATGATCTGCAACAACAACAACACAATACACAACAACAAATCTTTAGCTTCGAACCCAGATGATATGGTCGTCTGGATTCTGCCACTTTTATAGTTAAATCAGATGAATAAAGTGAACAAAATATCGATCGTCAATTCCCCGCTCAAAATATCTTTAAATATTAAAAATGATACTTAACATAAACTTGAACATTATTTAAATAAACTGGCATAATATAAAACTACGCAGTTTCTAGGAAAATATAAAACTACGCGGTTGCAGTTCCGTGTGTGAGCAAGAAGCTTATCTTTCCGGTTTATTTTTTTAAATATATATGTGAGACTCCGTAAGATTTAGACGGAAGAAAGTTTTGTATTTTTTAAAATTAACCTCACAAATTTCATTAATTAATGTATTATAAGAATTTTTTATTAGTTTTGAATTATAATGCTCGAAAGTTGTAACACATTTAAATATTTGGATGAAATTGTAAATTTTATATTTATTATAATATAAAGAATAAATAGGATGAATTTAAGGGATTAAATATTTTAAATAAGCTTATGATTATCAAAATTTTATTATTATATCATTTTATAATTTGTTATATTTAAATATTTGAATGAAAATGTAGATTTTATATTTATTATAATATAAACAATAAATAGGATGAATTTAAGAGATTAAATATTTTGAATAAGTTTACGATTATCAAAATTTTGTTGTTATATCATTTTATAGTTTGTTAAAATTTTGGACCCAGGTAGTAGACCATATTGTTTTCTACCAAGTTTTTGTCAGCTTGAGCTCAGCGATTTCAATTTCGAGTCTCCCTAATTAGAGTAAATGTTTACAAGGTTGGGTAGGTGGTTATAGTGGTAGCTTTTGGGATTTGAATGAGTTTATAACTAGCTTAGATATATAAAATATATATATCTATAAACACCGAGAGTTATCAATCTCGAGGCACCTATCTATCACACCCCCAAGAAATGAGATAGGCGCCTCGAGATTGATAACTCTCGACGTTTATAGATATATATATTTTATATATAATGTCGGCTTTTTTAATAAAATATTAATATTGTTTACGGCGTGGCTGACCTTCCTGGCTGCCATTGTAGGACGCCTTTAGGCGTAATTATCAAAATTTTGTTGTTATATCATTTGTAGTTTGTTAAAATATTGGACAAATGTAGCAGAGGGTCTTGTTTTCTACCAAGTGTTTGCTAGCTTGAGGTCAACGGTTCTGATCTCGAGTCCCTCTCATTGAAGTAAATGTTTACTAAGGTGTTTTCTAGCTTGAGATCAATGGTTTCAATCCTGAGTCCCCCTCACTTGAGTAAATGTTTACCAAGGTGGGGCAGGTGGTTATAGTGGTAGCTTTTAGTATTTGAATAAGTTTATAATTATCAAAGTTTTGTTGTTATATCATTTTATAGTTTATTAAAATATTGGGCGGAGGTAGTAGACCGTCTTGTTTTCTATCAAGTGTTTGCCAGGTTGAGGTTAGTAGCTCCAATCTCGAGTTTACCTGATTGGAGTAAGGGTTGTTTGATTCACATAATTCTTAGATAAATTTGTGCAAATTTTGAAGGGATATATAAGGAGTGGACATATGACAAAATCTAAGCAAATATTGAAGGATATTCAACCTTGTGAAGTCAACCATCCAAAACAAGTGTAGTGACAATTTTTCAAGCCATGGAAAACAATATTGCAAATATTTGTTAGTTAGAGTTTGAATGATAGGAGAAGCAATGGAGGACTAGGACATAGCATGGCATGATATTTTTTCTAGGTGTAGAATTTTTTAGCCAAGTTTTCTAATCCCTTCTTTATCTAGAAGTTTTACATAAAAATTAATGTAGATTTATTTTTAAATAATACAATCATTATATGATATATTGGTAAATTTAAGTAGATATTGAGTTATTGTTTCTTTCTCATTGACAAGATTTATAGTAAAATTATTAAAATCATCCCTAGGAGTAGAGGTTAGGGAGGACCTCACAAAGCAACGATCCATGTTGCTCAAAGATAAGGAAGATATTGATAAATTCAATGGGTCTTGGCTAGGGGCTTCGACTTTGAGAAATTGGATTGATATGAGATGGAATTCACTATGATCACTTTATCCTTTCTTTCAAAAGGTTTTATTTGATCCGTTTTTTGTTTAAGGTAGAAAAGAGATAGAATTCTGAAAGGGGATCCATGGTTTATGGGAAAAGCAAGACTCTTTCTTACTTTCTAGTATGAAGGCTTTTCACCTAAAAATGTAAATCTATTCTTAGTATTCATCTATGTGAAGATGTATGTGTTGCCCATTGAGATCTAGAAAATGGATACCTTCAAGGTAATAGAAAATATTTTAGAAGAGTTCCATGATATTTTAAAAACTACGAAAGATAAACTATTGGTTATTTAGGCTCATATATTGATCATGATTGGTATTAGTAGAACTTTACCAAAATCAATCATTCATATGTATAGGGGTAAGTCTTGGATCCCAACCATAGATTATGAAAACATATATTTTAGATGTAGAAGATGTCACGAGGTGGGACATATTGAGATATCATGCCCTAAGAAGTGTCCAACATAAATATATATAGAAAACCACAAGAAAAACTCTCAAATGGATATGGATGAGGATGGTTTTCAACTTCCAAAATTAAGTCTAGACATATGAAAGTAAATAAACAGTGGAGACCGGTAACATTTTTGGAAGAAATACCAATTCTTTTGAGGCTTTAGCCTATGAAAAAAGGTAGATTATAACTTAGAGGATATGGTAAAACATGATTCAAATATTAACGAGGAACTGTCTATTTAGTATGATCTTGATTTAGGGATAAACATTCCTGTTGAACCTAAGAAATGTGCCTCATCGAATTTTGAATACTCTCTTAAAGTACTGTGCACCACTCAAGAGAAGAAAAATGGTAAATAAAACATATTGTTAGATGTTAATACCCTTACCATTAACAATAAAATAGCAAAAAATGAACAAGATAAGTCAAAGCTTCCTTAGTAGAGATAAAAGAGGATAAATCTAATGAAAAGGATATTTGTGAAAGAATATTGAGGAATAGAATAATAAGACCTACTCCTATTACTAGAAAGATAAAAAAAGGATAACCATCAAATCATCAAGTGAGATTCACAAGAAGCAAGAGCAACCATAGAGAAAGGAACATAATCTAAGTTGGTTGAACTTATCTTCACCAAACAACAAAATGATATTGGTAGTTTATAGGGGAGTCCAACAATCCCTAATGAGACATGAATACCATATCATGGGATATAAGGGATGTTAGTACCCTCTCAAATCAAAGGTGCATCAAGGGCCTCTTTTTAAGTAATAAGCATGATATCTTTAGGAAACTAAAATAACAAAGGAAGAAGTTTCCAAAACTATGAAAGTAGTATGATAAAGGTATGAATGGGATGTTGTGGATTCAAAAGGAGTGGTAGGAGGAATTCTAACATGTTGGAATCTAGTTAGAACATCCTATAAAACCATTCATAAAACTAGGAATTGGATAGCCACGTTAGTCACATGCTACTTTGTAGATATTTGTTTCATCCTTATCAATGTCTATGACCTACAAATCAGTCGGGTAGATCATAAGTTTAGAGAGGGATTAAAGCCTTATGAGAAATAAATATCAATAAATTCAATTCATAATCATAGGATATTTTAATGCCATAACCAAGCTAGATTAAAATTTTAGAGGAATTAGGAAATAACCCAAAGTATGAGAGATTTCTCAAATTTTATTCAAAATAATAATTTATGGGAGGATGAGTTTGAAGAGGATAGCTATACATGGACCAATAATAGGATAGGCCAAAACCTGAAAGCAAAAAAATTGACAAATGCATACTCTTAGATCATTGGCTAGATGAAGGGACTTGTGATAAAATTAATACCTTGATAAGGATTTATTCATATCACTGACTAATAAGAGTTTAAATGATGGTAGGTGAATTTGAAAAATATCATATTTTAAATATGAGTAGATGTGGGAAGACCACCTTCAATTTGTTGATATGATAGTGCTAGTGTTGAATTCTTCAAGAAATGGTGGGTTGTATGTACTTCAAAAATAAATTAGATCAATGACATCTAGATTAAAAGAATGGAGCAAGAACACTTTTGAAAATATTTTTGAGAATAAAGAAGAATTAAAAAGGAATTTTTGAAATTCCAAAAATATGAGCATAGTAATCCAAAATCATAGGAAAGAGAGTTGCTTAGTGAATATCAAAGGAAAAGAAATTTTAGAGAATAAAAACGAGATAGACTTGGTTAAAATAAGGAGATAAAAGCATAAAGTTCTTTTATAAGATGGAAATAGTACAAAAATCTATATATAGAATTAGTAGAATCAAATCAGTAGAAGGAATTTGGATTGAATATTGGAGTATAATCAGAAAGGAGCTAAAGCTTCTTTATCAAAATATTCTAGGATTAGAGGAGATTGAAGTTCTTAATGTTAAACTACTACAAGAAGTACCTTCAATGATAATAGATGAAGACAATAACAAATTAATAGAATATCTTACTTTGTAAGAAGTTCAGTTAGCTCTTTTATCTTTTGATAAGGATAAATCCCTAGGTTTAAATGGTTTCTCAGCAACATTCTATCAACATAACTGGTAAATAGTGAAGGATTCTTTATTGGTGGTAATGGAATAATCTAGGGTAAAACAAAACATACCTTATAAAATATATGCAATATATATTACCTTGATTCTAAGAAAGGATGCAAAATAATTTGATTCATTTAGGCCCATAAGCCAATGTAATATGGCATATAAGATAATCTTTAAAGTGATGGCAAATTAGTTAATACCACTATTAGAAAAATTTATTATAAAATAGCAAAAAGGATTTGTAAAAGGAAGAAATATTCTAGATAAGATCATAGTAACTCATGAAGTAATGCATTCAATAACTTTAATAAAATATAGAGCAATGATCTTAAAACTTGACGTGAATAAATTTTATGCTAGGTTTAAATGGTATTTTCTTTCTATAGCATTAAAAATAAATTGGGAAGAAATGGGTCAAAGGGATTAAAGCTTGTGTCTCCATGGTTTCATATTAAATGTTGATCAATGGGTTAGTAGAAAAATATTTTAAATAAAAGAGGGATCTTAGATAGGGAGATCCTCTATCACCATATCTATTTAGTATTATGACAAAGGTATTGCGGAGGAACTTGAATAAGGCATACAAATATGGGATAGTAAGTAGACTTAAGACTAGAAATAACATCAACAATTTAACCCATTAATAGTTTGTAGATGATACAACTCTTTTTAGGAGGGTAGGGATAAGTGAGGCCATAGCTTTGAATAACTTATTAAAGGAATAAGAAAGAGAATCAACATAGAAAGTTAGTAGGATAGAATCTAAAATTTACTTCTTAAACACTCCAACTAGAATCAAAGTAAGGATATGCAGGTTGCTTCAAATGGAGGAGGCAAAATTGCCAAGAACATATCTAGGGATGCCCTTATTTAAGGGGAGAATGAGAATTTAATTTTAGAATGCAATTATAAGTAAAGTTCTGAATAAACTACTAGCATAGAAAGGTAGATAGTTATCATTATCAGAAAGAGTGCCACTAATTATATTAGTCTTATAGGCCATTTCAACATATTATATATCCTTGTATATTATGTCAAAATCAATAGAACAAAGTTTTAAATTATATTATGTGGTCATTTTTATGGTCAGGATTACATGATAAAAGGAAAATTTCTTTGGTGAAATGGAGCAAGGTGTGTGATTATAAAACTAAGGGAGGTCTCGATTTAAGAGTTCTTCTAAATTTAAACTTAGCTCAAAAATGAAACGTAACTTGAATATTGTACAAAGAGAGTCAAAGATAATGGGCAAGAATTTTTCTAAGTAAATTAAGCCTAATAACCCAAGCTTAATCTTTATTGCATTCTTATTACTAGATGGTTCTACACTATGAAATAGTTTAAGCAAATCAATTTATCTAGTGATTAAAGGTCTAAGATGGGTTGTGGAAAATAGAGAAAAAAATGTATATGGATGGATACTTGCTGTGATAAAAGACAACTCAATATAGATATAATTTTGAAACCATGGATGAGATTACTTCAAGAAAAATATAGTGATAGGGTTTCAAACATTATCTATAAGGATCAATAAGGAAGATACAAATGGAAAGAAATATTTTTTACAAGTATACTAGACATTGTTGCTAGGAGAAAACTGGATAGAAAGATAACAATAATGATTATTCTGAGGGAAGTCAAGGATAAGCTAATTTGAAAGTTGAATAGATCAAGACACTACACAAAAAGAAGTAAATATAATTTAAAGCACCAACAAAATAAGAATACTATAAGAATATGAAGAGTTATTTGGGATAACCCAGGAATTCCAAAATTCAAAATGTTTGTAAGGCTAGTAGGTCATAAAAAACTTTTATCCTAGGATAAGCTAATGAAAAGAGGTTTTCATAGCCCCTCAAATTGTGTTCTATGTAAAAAGGAGGATACTATAGACCATCTCTTGAAATACTATTCAGTAGTCTAGGAACTATGGCAATGGATTCCAAAGGTTTGGTAAATAAATGGTGATTGATGAATGAAATAATTAAATAATGGTTAAAGCAATGGTAGAGCACTTATAAAAGTGAGGCATTATAGAAAATCTAGGATATATCAAAAGATATAATACTTTAGATTTTATGGATGGAAAGGAAAAGAAGAATATTTAAAGGAATAAAAAGTAGTTTAGAGGTAATGAAAACGAAGATTTGTTTAGCCATAATGAATTTTAAAACAACCCTATCAGATCACACAATTCCTAATATTGAAGCAGAGAGTCTTGATAGATGGATTCAATTCATCAAATAGAATTATGATGTTGGGTAAAGAAGAAATAAAAGGAAGGAAAAGAATATAAAGTGGCCACCAAAAATGGATTTGGTCAAATTAAATTTTTATAGAGCATCTAAAGGTAATACAATACCAATAGGAGGAGGAGGAATAATTAAAAATAATGGGGATGGTATTTTGTCACATAATGCTTTCAATAGTGGATTTAAGACAAAAAGTTGAAGCTTGGGCAACTTTGGAAGGGTTAAAAATATGCAGATAAATAAAATGAGATAGAGTATAGATGGAAGGTGATTCATTAATAGTAATAAATGTTATTTTGAAGAAAGTAAAGACTACATGGAACATACAAGAGATCATTGTGGAAATACAAGACTATGCCATAGATTTTGAAGAAGTCAAATTTACACATACATTAGGGAAAGGGAATAAATGTGCGAATAGGCTAGCCAATGGAGAGGATATAATAATTGTTCCTCGTTATACATTATTCTCTTCACTCCATGCTTTAATGATCCCATTAAAGTTGAATTACCAAATTTGCTATGTGTTAACCTCTTTGCTCTAGGATTCAAAAAAACTATAAAGGTGAATTTTAAAATATATGGGTTCATTCTAGTCTTCAATAATTATACCAAGTTTAAATTACAAAATATGTGAATATAAATCCAAGATAAGCTACAGAAAAAGAAGTAAGTGAAAAAAATATGCACTCATATTGATAGTATCTGCGTAGATTAAAATTAAATACTTTCTTGCGTAAGTATATTCCTAACTCATCATTGTGTGTTATCCTCTTCACTCTAGACTTTAAGAACCCCACTAAAGTTGAACTATGATAAGACTATTAGGGTACCTAAAGAAAATACAAAGAATGAAAGATAGCAAGTTACCAAAACATGTAATCAAAGAAACATTGAATAGAAGACACATGGATGAAATAAACCAACAAATGGAACATTAAATTTCATGAGGTCCCAAACTTCAACAAATAAATTAAACAATTTATGAGGAAAAAATTCAAACTAGTCATGTGAACTAAAAATTTAGCAAGGAATACTAAAACAAGTTTATATCAAATTGTGAACACAACCAAAAGAAGTACATAGATGCAAAGATCAAATAAAAGGAAAAAATGAGTATAGACCAGCTAGGATCTAGTTCACACTGTCTCAAATGTGAAACTAGGAGATGGACAATTCCTTAGGAGACATGGTTAGAATGAATATGTCTTTTGCACAAAAATAGTAGTGGGGAACAAAAAAATTTGTGGAATGGGAAGTCTACAAGGACATTAGTATTGCATATGGGGACACTCTAAAAATAAAATCACTAATGTAACTTTTTGAAAACTTGATAATAGAAAAAGTAGGAAAACTTCTCATCAAAATCAACAACATAAGAAACACTCTACAAAAATAAGAGGATGTTGAGATTTTTGACTTTGTTGAACAATTTTCTTTCTTGGATATTGTTAAACATAATTACAATAATTTCATTTGTTCATTTTATATAAAATAAAACTTGAAGATAAAGTATATTTTTTCTTTGTCCACACCACTGACCTATTTTCTTTTAGTAATATAAAATTTTGTAACAAGTGTATTTTATTCATCTCAAGTTTAAATTTTGGACTTGAATGCTCCTAAGTCCATTCTAAGCCCTTTCTTTTCAACCATTCAAACAAAATATGTGTTGCTCTCATGACATCAATCCATGTATCGATCTTTGATAAAGAACCTTCTAGAATATATTAAATATTGCTTAGTTGTCAATCACTTACCGACATTTATTGTACTCTCTAAATACCACTCATGGTTTTGGGCTTCTGGTTTTACCAAAAGCCATCTTTGATAAAGAACCTTCTAGAATATATTAAATACTGCTTAGCTGTCAGTCACTTACTGACATTTATTGTACTCTAAATACCACTCATGGTTTTAGACTTATGGTTTTGCCCAAAACCATGATTTTGTAATGGGATCTAGTGCCTATAAATATATAATCTTTTCCCATGGTCCCTGCCTCCTGCCTAGTTCAATCTGGTTTGGGTTTGGGTCTTTTCTGACCATTTGTTCGTCATACTCTGTGAAAGCATTTCGTCATCTCTAGTCGATGTTCATCGTCCACATCCATACGGCGGCCAACTGTTTTCTCTTTTACATCGTTGTGGAATGTTTTTGTTTTAGGGATTTTATTTTCAAATGGCATGCGGAGGATGTTTCTCATCCTTATTTTTACGAAGACTGGTATGTATTTTTTTTTTTCAACTGATTTAATGAAAGGCAGATATGAAAAGAGATTTGGAAGCGGCGCCCCCATTTACCTCGTGGCAATCATGAAATATCTCGCAGCTGAGGTACTGTATACCTCAGGGGTGTATACACAGTAAGTATACCTCAGCTGCGAGATATTCGATGACTGCCGCGAGATATTGTGCATATCCGCCCTTCTCTAAATACATGGCCACCTTCTCTAAATGATTCTTCCCACATGAAATTGGAGGCCTCCCTTGGTAACCTTGTAGATGGACTTCTTTTAAGCGCCGCTTTTTCTTCCTGCTCCGCCCTTTTGGATATGTTTGTGCGGCATCCGCTCTATCACGGCTCTTATTTATGATTAGCCTCGCGTTTACAGGTAAGGTAAAGTATTACAGCAAGTGAGAAGCCTTGACCGTACTATAAGAAATTTTT
>JAQPPZ010010906.1:0-30810 GCA_028583015.1 Wollemia nobilis
CCTTATTTCATCAGGTTTTTTTCATTGTGAGGGTGTTGCCTCTTTTGTTTTTTATTTTTTGATAGATGGTTTTTTCCCATGTGTTTTTTACCATCTCATAAAATAATATTATTGTACATGAGTACCTCATCAAGCCCTGTTGTCGAGACTCATTTGTATCATACACCCCTAGTATCGCTTAAGGGGGTGTTAGAATAAGTAATTATTCTCTTAAGTTCTAGGGGGTGTCAAGTTAACTCTCAGTATAGTCTAGATCATATTTTATGAGTTATTGTAATCCAATGACTCTCAATGTTCAACTTTGCTATTTATAAAAAGTTGATCCATGGAATAAATCAATCAATTCTACTCTTTTCTTCATATTTTATGTACTGCTTTGCATGTCTATTTTGGAAAATTCTAACATATTTTACCACTTATCATTTTGTAATTAAATTTTAAAATTAAAATAATTTTTCAAATATAAATATAATCAATAAAATCCATATAAAAAACTAAAAGTATAAGTTGCCATTCAGATCCACTCACATAATATATTCACAAAAATTATATTTAGGGTACATCTATATATACCCTTGGTTAACCTACTGTATAAAATAAAAATACCTCAAATGAAAATATCAAGGGTATAGTGCTTGTCCTTAGTCTGAGTTGTTGGATTTTCTTATTTTCACCACAACACTCTTTGGTGAACCTAACATGAAACACCACATGTGTCCCAACAACCCTTGTGAACTAAACCTTTCCTTATCAAAATTAATAATTTAGCATACTTTGAGTGAAGATCACCTATGTTTTCTACCTAGATTAAATCATATTAATAAAGATAACAAAAAATAACCAAAAGGTTAGTACTACTATGGTAAGGTTAATAACCCTTTGAATGAACCATCACATACCTTTAAGGTTATCTCTCTTGGATAGTTCTTTTTTGATAATATAAGGGTTTTGATTTTTTTTTGTATTTTCATTACGTAACTCTTTAAATAAAACCTTAATAATATTGAGTCTCCTCTTATTGAAAGCTATGGCTGAACCTCCTTACAATACATGTAATATCACATGTTAATTAGCATAAAATATAAATGTTCTAAATATTACCTACAACATTGCATGTCAATTAGCATAAAATCTAAATGTTCTACCAACATTACAAGAAATAATGGGAGGAAGATCCTCTCTTACAAAACCTCCCCTCCATTCATAATGAACAATGAGATGTAGTCTTCAAATCTGTGCACTATTTAGATAAATTAAATATATCCTTATGACTCCCTTATTGAATCTATGAGTATCAATATATATCATAGATAACCAAAGGTAATACTGTCAAATAAAATCTAAGATCCAATACTAACAAATCTATATAGTTATATTTTCTTTCAATTAGATGCAAACACATAATAGAAAATAAATACTAATAAATTTATATAAAAAACATAACAAGTATAAGAGAAAACCAATCTATGTTATAGATCAATAATACAGCCAAAGTCTTGGGAATAATTCAATGGAATGAAAGTATACATGAAAATACATCCCTCTTCTAATTTAATATGTTATTTTAGATTGATGGATTGATTAATAAGTCTAATAAAAATTCAAAAATAATAAAAAATTTAATAGGAACTTGTTAAATAATAAAAGCAATGTACTATATGATTTACATAAAATATTAAAATATGGTCAAAATTCCTTCCTCTTTCATTGCAAAATACTATCTTAGATATATTAATAAAACCAATAAAAGCATTAAAATCACCTAAAAACTAGTAGAACCATGTTAAATAACAAAACCAAATTACTATACCATTTACACAAAACCCCAAAATATGAACAATACCCTAAAAATAAAAACTAGTAATATCAAACACTTCTATTATCTAGAGAACCTAAAATTTAACCAATTTTTTAATAAGAGACTATGTAAGCATCTTGTAGTAATTCATAAATTTGTACCCATATAATTTCATTCTTATACAAATCGGATAAAGAATAATATCTAAATTATTTTACCACTTCTCATTTTTTTAATTAAATTTAAAATTAAATTACAATTTTAAATATAAATATAATCAATAAAACCCATATAAAGAACCAAAAGTATAATTTCTCCATTCAGATCCACTCAAATAATCTTCATCTCAATTTATTTTTTATGCGTAGAGATCCACTCAAGATGGTTATTCTATTTGTTCTATCGTACATATAGACTTGGATGTCATGACAATCCTATTCATTCAAAAGTAGGTTGGTCTTGAGATCTAATTGAAACAAGGCAAATGGAAAATCATTAATTGATAATGATGTAAAGGTATGTTGTATCACTATTGGTATCAAATGATTTAGCCCACAATTATTTTATTTTCCATATAATCTTAGTGTGTATTGAATGGTGTGTATAATTGAAATTAAACAAAGATATGCAACATTAATAGATGTTGGAATTTTAATCATCACATGCTATATGGAGGGAAATTCAATGAATTTTAGTTCTATTTTGGAGCATAAGCAAGACGAGAGGTCTAATATAAAATCATTACGGAGCTATTGATGTAATAATTGACAATAACTTAAAGCTATGTTGTATCACTATTGCTATCAAATGATGTAACCCACTTTGTTATATATTTTTAGTGTGTATTTCATGGTGTGTATAATTGAAATTAAACAAAGATATCCAACATTGATAGATGTTGGAATTTTAATCATCACATGGTATATGGAGGGAAATTCAATGGCTTTTAGTTCTATTTTGGAGCATAAGCAAGGCGAGAGGTCTAACCTAAAATCATTACGGAGTTATTGATGTAATAATTGACAATAGGTATGTTGTATCACCATTGGTATCAAATGATGTAACCCACTTTGTTATATAATTTTAGTGTGTATTTCATGGTGTGTGTAATTGAAATTAAACAAAGATAGGCCACATTAATAGATGTTGGAATTTTAAGCATCACATGCTATATAGAGGAAGATTGAATGGTTTTTAGTTCTATATTGGAGCATGTCACCGAAAAAGAATGTGAGAATGGAAAAGAAGTTGATAGACAACGAGCATCAATAAAATTAGACGTGGTTTTTTTTGTGTAGAGCAGTTGAAAGCAAAAATGCCAGTCTAATTGATTTTGATGATGTAAACGAATGACGTCACACTTAGTTTACATCTATGGCACGTTCTCATGCTGTTGATGATCGGTTGGATTCTTTGACTATGAAGGGGCTCTTCCTATTTATTCACTCGGTCGAGAAAGCACATTAAGACGATGAGGTTTAGGTAGAGCACCTCTTTATTTAGATTTATCTCTACCCCTCTTCCATATTTCCCAAATATAAATCTTATTCAAATCATAAATAGCTCAATTTTTATAAGATAAAAGTCATCATTCCTAGCACTCATAGCATAAAAAACATTGAGATAGACAAACAATTCACTTATGTCTTAGATTGTCAAAAGCAATAATTTCATTATGCATGAACTACTAGGCAATGAAGTTTACTTTTGGCATATCCTTGGATATTTCTCCAATCCTCAACCTGATTTTCATGAGGAGGAGGTTTTGAAAGGATGTTATCATATCCATATTTCATTGTGTAGACTCTAACATTCCCATATCCCCGAGCTAATTCATACTATTTATCTATACCTATGAGAAATATTTTTATCAAGATTTTAATTATGATGGATGTCAATTTTAGGGAAATTAGAATTGGTCACTCATCCAACTTCTTAAATTGCTTAAATTTATAATCCCCTAATAGACTAGTATTGAAATAACTATTAATATAGATCCAAACCTTTCTTTGCATAGTTTTCTTTATTGGTTGTTGTTCTAGTAATTCAAAAATGATAGGTGGGTATTGATACCATGAATCTAACCAAAATTATGTATTATCTCCTCTCTCCACATTATAAAATAATATATCTTTCACTACTTGAGATCCTAACTTTAGAGCCTGCCATATAAAGGATATGTTACCATCCAAAAGGAAACAACTTGCCTCAATTAGATTCATCTATCCCAAATATTTACTAGTTAAAATGCTATTGAATAAATAATATGGTTGGGAAATCCATCTCTAGTAAAGCTTTCTAGACAAAGCTTTATTATTTAACTCTGATATCCTTAGTCCCATTTACCTTTTACCTTGGGTTGGCTTACTTTCTTCCAACCGTTTAAGCCCTATTTTCTCTCTTATTTTACTCCTTCCCGTTAAATATTTCTAGCCATATTGTCTAATTCTTTTCATATGGTATGTGGGGTAGAAAGGATAGAAAATTTATAAATTAACATGGCCTAAATGATTGATGGTAAAAAACTTAATCTACCCCCATAGCTTAATCATTTGTGAGACCAATGATTATATCTATTTTTGATATAATTCAAAAGATTCATGTAGAAATCTATTTCTAATTTATTAAAATGTAATGGGATCCCCAAATATACAATTGGGAGAGAAGTCCTCATGAATATCATGATATCTAAAATTATTTCTTTAAGCCATTATCGATATTGAAAAAGATAACTTTATATTTTATATCATTGATGACCCAGTTTGTGGCCCTAAGGTAAACATTTAGAGTATCTCTAACTATTATTGCTTCCCTAAAGTCAGCCACTCCCACTTGTAGACACCAAAACAGCACCAATCTGATTATGTGACTGCAAACACTGATCGCTTTGACAAACACAGCCCCCAGGGCAGCCCTCAGAGGTCAAACAGTGGTCCTAACCACTTTCATAGCAATTTTGTAAGGTCAGGAAGAAATTTGGCACATTTAGACACTTTTCTCACTATTCGTCTCACCTAGGGATGAATACTAACTGGAATTCGTCTCACCTAGGGAAAAATTCTGAATTCGTCTCTGGTAGGGATAAATTCTGAGTTTAATAGGCAAAAAGAAGAAAGGTGCCAAGTGGCAGCCCAGGACAGTCAGTTGATGACTCCTGCCTCGCACGCGTGTGTGGGTGGACAGATAGGCCATTAGAGGACTGTCACAAGGGTAGTTATGAAAGCCCAAGTCAATGGAGGACTCCCCTCCCTCATGGGAAGACATGACTGCCACATGGCACCTATGACCAACACATGGCATTTGTGCTTCCCTCTCAAAAGAGACCCCATGGGTCTATAAAATGTGGGACTTTTCTCACCCAAAAATACAGGTTGAAGGAGATTTCAAGCAATGAAGTGCTACCGAGTTGAACACCCACTTGCATCCCCTTTGATTCACCTTCTCACATCCACCAATATCTTTTGCAAGGGAGGTTGTTGGGTGGCTTTTGGAAGCTTTAATCTGACCCAAATCCAAAATATGGACACCTGAATCAACCAATTTGCCGACCCCCCCAATCCTAAGAGGTTTTGGGCCCATCCCTAGTGGATTGGCGCCAAGATCAAGTGCCAACGATGGGAGGCCCACTTGGGCACCCACGCACTTTCTAAGTTTTGTTTTAAAAGCATTCAATATTATTGCTTCAGGTTGCATTTCATGTTATTCTATTTGGTGAATCCATAGCTTCAATTTCATAACATTCTGATCAGATTTTATCATGCTTTGTGTCGCTTTGTTGTTTCACTAACATGCAGGTGGCGATATTGAATTCCTGAGGGTAGAGGACAAATTGGGAGAATCCGACCATCTGGGTCGTCCCAAAATGCCCCCAATTACATAACCCCCCTATTTTTAGGCATTTTTTTGGTCCTGGGGTTCGACATTGGAGCAGCAGCAGGTCGGATTTTCCAACACAGAAGAATTCATCCCACCCAGGGACGAATTGCAGTCAGAATTCATCCTGCCCAGGGACGAATTCTAGTTTAAGGTAGATTGGCCGACTGTCTCAGTGGTAGTGGCCTCTTGGTGATGTTTTCTATCCTCTGTCAGGTTTTCAGGTCATTTAGAGTCATTTTATTCACTGTTTCAGACAAATTTTTACATGCATCTTTTGACGATTTTAGAGAACAAACACTTTTCATTTGCAGCAGGTGCTACTGACATCTTCGTTGTTTCTTTGTTTGCAGGAGGAACAACAGAGGTCAAGGAATCATCGACATCAGTGGCGACATCATCTTGGCCCGTCCATTTCAAGTGTGGGCATGCGGGAAGAGGAACCTTAAGTCTCGATTGTAGTCAAATTCTTTTAACGCTCCTAGCCCCTGAAAAGGGAGGAGGCGTATTTGTAACAGAGATCAAGAAAGTTTAATGAAAGGGCTGTGTTTTCTCCATTTTCTTGTGTCTCTTCCAATGCGTTTCTTTCATTTCATGCAATTTACATTTCTAGGACTTAAGCGTATTTGATTTTGGATGCATCGCAATTAGTGTTTTCGTGCTTTCAATGGCAATCACGGTGGGACCCTGTTCCCTGGTTTTTAAGATCACAAAAACTAATTAAATTTCTGTGTTTTATGTTTGACAGGTTTATTTTTTGGTTTTTGACTATTATTTGTCCTTGACTGTGGCAATTGCTTTACTAAAATTCGTCTGACCCTGAGACGAATTCAAATTCGTCTCTAGGAGGGACGAATTTTGTTCTGCAATTCGTCTCACCGAGGGACGAATTTTTGTATGCAACTTTTTAGAGCAAAAATTTAGAAGAAACCGATCCAGGCAGAGAAGAGGTAGGGATTTTCATAATCTCTGTTAAATTTTCTATTTTTGTTTCTGTTTCTTTAACTGTTTTCATTTTATCTCGCATTGCATAGGGAAAGTCATTTATGCTTGTTTCATTTTTTCTAAATAAAATGAATCTCACACACTTCACGCAATAACTTTAAACCAAGGAGCTGGTCGTAAGACCCCAGACCTTGAGCAAGACCAACGATGGGTTCATCACCACCTTGGCTTAGTTTTGCATCCATTTCCTGATTATCAACTGTTGTTAGGTGTAAATCCTGACGAAAACTGACTGAGTGCCGCTGGGGTGATTCCCATGCGCGCGAGGATAAGTTTTCTATGGTAGGTGCCATTAACAAGACAATCCCCCTTCCGTAATGCCTATGTACCATGTACCTTCTGCTCTCACGTACCTATAGTCTCCCTCTCATAAGGGCGGGTATATAGAGAGGTTGGTATATCGGCCTGGTTGGTATATTGAAGGGGCGACCGTTTTGGGAGTTATATGAGCCGTCATAATGCATTTAAATGTTCCTCAAAACCTACAAAAACAAAACAAAACATCAAAATGCACTAAACCAGTTTAGGGCACACAAATAATCCTTAAAAGATATAATCATGGTTTGTGTATGCATGTGTTTAATTCTGCTTAGTGTAGACAAAAAGAAAAATCATCATAAACAAGATAAAAATCTACTTAGATAGTATAGAAGCAACGCAATGGTGTACACCCGTAGCCAAGTCCAATCAAGGGCAGAAGCTCTAAAATGTACACAAGAAGCAGGAACAAGTCACCTTCGCTTCAGTCTTGAGGACTTGGTCATACCGCCTTATCGGTCTGGCCTACAAAAGAATCCAATTTAGAATCCTCGGTGGGGTATGCTCATTCAAAGAAGCCCCTTTTGAGAAGATGCCCTACATGTAGACCTTGATGTAAACATAGAATCACCTTCTGAGGTTAGACATGAGTGGCCACAGCGCGATGGAGTGCTAGAGAGGCACACTATCCATTTGGAGGGACAACATGGATATGGTATCCCTTCCTTACCTCCCATCAGAACAGAGAGACAAAATCTAGAGCATAGGGCTCCTTACACAGGGCGAGATAACTCCGCCTGCCCCCTTCACACCTATGAGAGGGAGCGTGAGGAAAATCATCGCATTCCTCAAAGACAACAACATACAATGCGGGAACCTTGCGCTTTCGCACCAGCTGGACATCATGATCACCCCTTGAGGCCAGAACCTCGAGTATAGGCCGCCTACCTCGACAGAGGGAAGCGACCCATTGAAATTTTAGATCATCAAAATCGAGGCAAACACATAGGAGGGACATTCGAACCTCCTAAGAAAAATAGGGTAGACCAAATTGACCCGATAGTCGCCCAACATGCCACCCGTCAAGCCCAAATCATGTGGCTTAAACAAAGTCATCAGGAGATAGAGTATCGACACCGCTTGGATAGAGAGCGCATGCAACACGAAGCGGATGAGTTACGCTATGAACTACCTAAGAGGGAGCCAACCCCTCACATCCAAAGAGCTAAATAATACGAGAGGCATAATCCGTTGGTGCAGGACATGTCTCCACGATCTCGTCAAGCTTTGCCTCCAAGACCTTATAGACCCGAGAGGGAGGCCACTCCCCGAAACAATGATGGGTACCTTCAGCGAGGACTCGATCAAGGTCATAGGTCTCGCCCAGAGACTCCTCAAGAGCTTTATGAGGAGTACGAACCAAAAATAGAATATGTTGAAACTCCCCATAAGGGCAAGAGGATTGCCATTCGGCCACCCCTCCATAGCCCCCCAGTTTACCATAACTTACAACAGGAGCGAACAAGAGAGGAAGAAATAAAATCTTTCGATGCATACCAAGCGCTATTAGAGCGTTTGGAGTCTATGGAGACAAAAGTTTCTGGGCATCAAAAACCCACATTACGTCAACTCCGCAGTAATCCGGTGCATCCCTTAGTGCCTACACCTCTTTACCCCGAGCACTTCAAGTTGCCTCAATTGGCAATCTTTAAGGGTAAAGAGGACACACAAGAACAGGTTACAATATTTCTAAGCCAATGCTTCGGCATCCAAGATAATGACGCATTGTTTCTTAGAACATTCATAACCACATTCGTAGGCCCTGCCTCGGATTGGTTCACACAACTACCTAAACACAGCATAAGCAACTTAGATCAATTAGTAGATGCGTTTCTTGAACACTTTGCCTTCAACACAAGGAAGAAGGCATCACTGAGTGATCTGGTGAGCCTCAGGCAATTTGAGGAAGAAACAATGGTAGCATATGGGAATTGATGGAGAGCTTTGTTTTCTAAGTTACCCTACCATCCCCCTATGTCTGATCTCACGAAGATGTTCACAAAAAGTTGCTTAAAATCAATCTCTGGTCTATTGTTACTACGATAATACGATAGCTTAGAAGAAGCTTTGGCGCAATCCAGAGTTATAGAAGAGATTAAGATAGGCGAAGGCGCAATCGCCAAGCCTAAAAAGAAAGAGTGGAATAAAACCACTAAGACCAGGACAAAACAACCGCAACACACTACGGTTAACCAAGTTGTGATAAATGTTCCCGCGCCTGTGCAAGAAATGTAGCCTCAAAAGGCTAATTACTAGGCAGTGCCTCCTACTTATGAAAGAGATAATAGGAGACAGGAGCAGAATCAGCAGCATCGCCCTAGGTGACAATTCACCCCTTACACGGAGTCCAGGGACTCCCTATTTGACCGCTTGTCAGCGGCAAATTTAGTCACTCTGCCAGAAATCCAAAATATAGACCCTAATGCTCCTAAGCCTAGGGGATACAGAGAGGAATTGTATTGTAGATTCCATAGGCGCAGAGGACACGACTTAAATGGATGCTGGAAGTTCAAATAACGAATCCAAGATTTGATCGACAATAGAACATTGGCCGTGGAAAACCCTATAGCGCCAAACAACCAACAAATGGGGGTATTCAAGGACCCTTTGCCTACCCACAAGGCACAGAAAAAACCACTCCAGATTAATGAGGTGCGATAGAATCTTCCCATGCAGGGATTTGTGGGAATGATTAGCATAGTGACAAGGAACAGAAGGTACCCAACAGTTGCCCCGGAGGTAGCTATGAAGGAAGTTTCGACAACATCGCAGCCTTAACAACGCCCAACGCAGTTGCCTCCACCTAGACCCGAAATCACGATATGGACCAAACTCACATAGAGTTTGAGGACCACATCGGCTAGGCTGTCCATTTACGAGCTTATTCAATAGTCAGCACCCCATAGGGAAGCTCTTATGGACATTTTAAAAGCCATCGAATTACAACCTCATGGAGAAAATTCTTTCAACAACTTCATGGGACATGTGAAACAATGTACGGAGCCGATCATCACATTTAGAGAAGATGAAGTCAAAATAATACCGAATGACATGGCAGATCCACCCTTGCACGTTATCACGCGGGTCAACGGGATCCCATACAAGAGAGTGTTGGTAGATACTGGCTTGTCCAATAACATCATTACCACTACAGCCTTAAAACATTTGAAGTTGCCAGCCTCTCACATCACAGCCTCCACGTACACACTGTGAGCTTTCAACGATGCAATATGCTCGATAGTCGGCACATTTGTTCTGCCTGTCCAGGTAGGACAAAAATCAATACCTATACTGTGCCATGTGTTAGAAGGTGAGATGGCTTATAATATACTGCTAGGGCGGCCTTGGATCAGGGACATGAAGTGTGTCCCTTCGATCGCCCACCAGTGCTTAAAGTATGCTTATGAAGGAGAAATACATGTAGTCCCAATGGACTTAGAGCCCTTCAAGTATTGCAATGCGGTACAATTTATACCTCAATCGACCCTCCCTTCAACGCATTTGGATTTCTAGTTAAATTCATCTAAACAGGGTTCAATACCGTAGGCACCACTGGTGACCAACAAGGCAAAATCCCAGCCAGGCGAAACTTCATCATCTGCTCCTTCATCATCAACGCCACCTGTTATGGCCAAACAGAAGGACAAGGGAAAATAGATCATGGAAGAGGTTAAGCCTCTAGAAGAGAAGTTGCCCACAATTTCAACGATATCAATAGAAGAAACACCTCGCACAACGAAAATAGAGACTCCTAAAATGCCAAACATGGAATGGACTCAGGAAGGACTCCCGTTTCCTCCCACCCAATCATCAACAATCACTGTTGAAATGGCCAGTACGGGCCTGGAGGAATATTTAGTGCAAAATTTTGTGGCAACACCAGCATTGGAGTCAGTACAAGACATGGGAAGACCTCGCATTCCCATAGGGACAGTCGTCCCTCTAGGATACCCTCCAAATAAGAAGAATTTCGTGTATGGGGGCCTTGATCACGGTCTTGAACCATGCCAAAAAAATGAAGCAGACGAAGAGCCTTTTGTTGAAAACATCAACTATCTGTCAAACCCAGATTTTGCCCTAAAATATCTCGGCCAATGCAATTGGCATGGATATGGGCTAAGCAGATATGAGCAAGGGATGTGAGTCCTTTGCCAACCAAGATATCAGATGCCATATGACAAGTCAGGAGTAGGGTTCAATCACCCCCTGCCCTTAGACATCTTGGTCAAAAATATGCAAGGCCTAGAAATAGGCAACAAGGGGGGATTGGCACAAGATCCGTATGCCAATCCAAATACAGAATACACATTGGGAGACTACCTCCCATGGTCAAAAAACACCCCTGGAAATAGTAGTAATCCCTCTCCTTTGCTAGAGAGAGGCGAGAGTTTAGAGATTAATCCTCAAAGAGAACATCAACGACTTTCGGACATCTTTCTGAAGTTGTTCCCCTTAGAAGTTCCAGATGAAACAATACAGTGTCAAGGGAATCAAGTCCCTCCACCAAGAGTGGAACAACCACAATGGGACCAGATTAACTTACTGGAACAAGGAGGGTCCTCAACGTCGCAAGCAACAGTTGCTGAAGAGAATGAACATTTTTGGGTCTTCGAAAGTGATTCAGAAGATGAGACTGAGATGGACTATATTCGACATGCGCGATGACATCACCGCCCTTTAACTCATGAAGATATAATGGGATAGATGGGCATACTGCTAGGGCATGAATGGTGGGTAGACCCTACAAGGTGGGACCAAGTATTGGATCCATGGCTCCAAATTCAAGATGAGCATCGTCCACCTCGAGATCCCATCATGACATCAGTGCCGAGAAAAGACCCTGCCATCCTTTTTGCAAATAGGGACGAATTCACACCTAGGGAATATCCATTCGTGCCCGTTCCCATACCTCTAGAGCCAGATCCGAAGTGCAAAGACCATCAAGCTGGGGGTACCTCTATCCCCTGAAGAGCCATAGTCCAAACCAAAAAAGCTCCAAGGATTATCGCAATCACTTGGTCAAACCAAAAAGCTCCAAGGATTATCGTAATCCCTTGGTCACCCCAAAAAAAAAAAAAGCTCCAAGGATTATCGCAATCACTTGGTCACCCAAAAAATCTCCAAGGATTATCGCAATCCCTTGGTCACCTCAAAAAAAAAGCTCCAAGGATTATCGCAATCACTTGGTCACCCAAAAGCTCCAAGGATTATTGCAATCACTTGGTCACCCCAAAAAAGCTCCAAGGATTATCGCAATCACTTGGTCACCCCAAAAAGCTCCAAGGATTATCATAATCACTTGGTCACCCCAAAAAGCTCCAAAGATTATCGCAATCACTTGGTCACCCAAAAGCTCCAAGGATTATCGCAATCACTTGGTCACCCCAAAAAGCTCCAAGGATTATCACAATCACTTGGTCACCCAAAAGCTCCAAGGATTATCGCAATCACTTGGTCACCCAAAAGCTCCAAGGATTATCGCAATCACTTGGTCACCCCAAAAAGCTCCAAGGATTATCGCAATCACTTGGTCAAAACCCAAAATCTCCAAGGATTATCGCAATCACTTGGTCAAACCCAAAAAGCTCCAAGGATTATCGCAATCACTTGGTCAAAACCACAAAAGCTCCAAGGATTATCACAATCACTTGATCAACCCAAAAAAGCTCCAAGAATTATCGTAATCACTTGGTCAAATCAAAAATGCTCCAAGGATTATCGCAATCACTTGGTCACCCCAAAAAGCTCCAAGGATTATCGCAATCACTTGGTCAAAACACCAAAAGCTCCAAGGATTATCGTAATCACTTGGTCAAAACCCAAAAATCTCCAAGGATTATCGCAATCACTTGGTCAAAACCCAAAATCTCAAAGGATTATCGCAATCACTTGGTCAACCCAAAAAGCTCAAAGGATTATCACAATCACTTGGTCAAAACCCAAAAAGATCCAAGGATTATCGCAATCACTTGGTCAAAACCTAAAATGCCCCAAGGATTATCGCAATCACTTGGTAAAAAATAAAAAATAATCAAAAACAACAAAAAAATTGCATCTCATTTCTAGGCATAATCAAACTCATCAATAGAGAGCTCTTCTCGCACCTCATCTTCATATTCACAAAAATCAATCCGTCAAAAATACAAAAAAAATACATAGCGACATTAAGCATTCACATCCATACATTGCATATTTGTGGTCATATAGGTCAAAGGCACCATAGGCTGTAATTGCTCTACTAGTCCATCTTGTTCCACACTGTTCCATTTCACAAAAACAACAAAAACAAATGCATTGCTTTTTACCACACTAGAGTCAGTGTTCTCTTAATGTATCAAGGGTTTTTGTGATTTAGTCATCATTTTACGCTTTAGCCATGTAATGTATCAAGTCAAATAGATTTTATGAAGGTAGAATCATACTTGAAATACACCTTGCTACGTAACATCCCAACACAAACAAAACACATTAAACAATTCCAGAGTTGTGTGAAAGAAAGACGAAACCTGCACAGTAATCTAGGTCACCATAAGCGAAACGGTTATCTTGCTCATCTCCCTATGCGAATGACCCAAAGAATGCTGAGAGTTGGCAAAAGGATAAGCATCCTCCCTACCCAATTACCTAAGAATCCCTAAGTTCTCAATAGTTGCAAAACATCAAAAATTTGCAAAACGTCAAACATCAAAATTTGACATCATACAATGCACACATCAAAGGCACAAGCAACAGTGATTTTTGTCACTCCATATCCTCAATCCCTTGCTCAAAAGAAAAAAAAATCAAAATAAACAGTGATCTCATCACTACAAACGAGCAAGTATCCCAATATAATTGAAAAAAAGAAGGGAGTTGAACTTGAATCCCTGGAACTCTCAGCATTCTATAAGTCATAAGGCAAGCTTCAGTACCGATTTGGTTGATAGCCTATAGATAACTGACAGTAATCCTCCTGCATGACGATATATCTGTCACATTAATTTGCGTACAGATCAATGTTTGATGTGGATGAGATAGCTTATGGCATCCTGGATAACATCGCAGATTAATCTAACTAAATACAACAAAGGAGTTAGTGGAGCTAATTAGGTGATCCTCAGTACAGGTTCGGTTGAAAGCCCATCTGGCACTGGCGGTATCCTGATAAATACCACAATAATGAACTCATTTGCACACACAGGGATGTGAAATAGCTTGGTCAAAAATAGGTCTGATTCATACCTTGTTTAAAAGTCTTGTAAGATAAAGTACAGTCGTGGCTAGTGAGTTAAAACTGTTTGAGTCTCAGAAAACCTTAGCTATATTTATAAACCAACTGCGCTACTTTTCATCCTTACAATACCATCAGAAAATACAAAAAGAGAAAAACCACATGTATACATACAAGAGCCATACATCATAGCAATCGCCTAAAAATGAATTAAAGAGCGTCTTAAACAACCTATGGTGCCGTAACCAATCACCACAAATATCATTCATCAATTTCACTTTACATATCAAAAAGAAATAAAAAACATTTGCATTCATCATAACATAAGCATTCATCAAAATAAATAAACATGCATACATCCATAGTCATTAGCCATCATGCATAACAAAAATCAAATCAGCACATGTAAGAAAACACAATAAAACAGGTATATATATATATATTGTCAAAAAAATGCTCGCAGGCTACAAAACTTATCCTCAGACCACGCAATCGTGTTCAAAAACCCAACCTAAAGCGTCGACCACCATAATCATGTAGGATCGGTGCGACGGGAACTACCCCCTGTGGTGTGGGTCCTATGGGACCCTGTATGGCGGCTATTGCCAGCCCCCGCATCATGCCTGCTATCGCCTCCCTCATCTAATCATCGGTGACGAGATGATGCTGACTGCTCAGTCGCACTATCCCTCGTCCGGCATGAAGATCCACTGACCGAGGGCTCAGGAAGTCACCCACCAAGGCAGATGACCTCCCTATCCAACTCTATCCGGTGCCGACACCACTTTGCCTCTCGTCGATGATAGTATGACATCGCATCTTCGTGCTGTGCCAGAACCCTATCCTGCTCTGTCAGCTCAGCCCGTAGGAGATCCCTCTCTCACAGTGCATCCCATAGCTCCCACCTCGCATCCCCCAACTCCAGATCCCATATTCGTAGCAGCTCTGTCAGTCATGCATTTTCAGCACGTATCTCAGACTCCACCTCATCTGTGTCTGCTTGACGAATAGGACCCTCTGGAATAGTAGCCTACTCTGGCACCCACTGCTCCTCCACGTCCTGCATGTCCGACTGATCCAGAGCGCCCAAGTCTACATTCTCATCCCCCACATCCAAAATGTCTACATCATGCAACGGACCTCCCCAATCATCCCCTGCTGCCTCAGCACCCTCCATTGCCACCTTCGTGCCTCCCAATGGCCCCTCTCCTCTCCATCGCCATAGTACCCACCACGAGTCATACTCAGTGGTAGTCCCGATGTCATCTACGTCTGGGACATCAATAACCACATCTGACTCCTCGCCCAATGGCATGGTGACTGGTGGATCTAAATACCTCTCATTTCCCTATCGTCGATAGACCACGGGCTCACCAGGAAACCCCTGGTGCACCCCAAACTGTCGTGTAACCCGGCTGTATGAGAAGAACTCATGCTCCATCCCATGCCTCCCAGTCAACCACCGCTCCCTGCATACCCGACGGAGCCACTCTCCAGCCTCTGGCCAGGCTGGATAGTCCCGATAAGGGTGCCAAAACACCTCCCCTAGAGTGAGCCAAGAAAAGGCATCGGTATAGTGCTCTACAGCACTTGCCCATCGTCGACTCTACCCTTGCTCCGTAGACCGCCGCCATAAAATTGCATAGCCTATCTTCATGTCATCCATCGCTGCCCAAGCTATCCATGGTAACCTGGTCGGCCTCTCCACTACTATGTGCTGCCAACCCCAGCACTACAGCAGATAACTGCAACTGATGCCCTTCCACTGCCGACAGCAGACCGCATACAGATCCCCATAAAGCTGTGCCAATAATGTTTGTCCCCATATCAAAATCAGTGGTGCCTCTATCGGGCACTCTAACAACTGCCATACCAAATCCAGCAGGTTCCATGGGAACCTCGTGCCTGACGAATAAGGAAGAAGCATGTTAGAAATAAGGCCCATCAAGAATGCGTGCCTCACTCCTAACACCCCCCTCTCCTGCCACCAACCAACCAAAATCCTGCCAGCCTGGCAGTCCACCTCAGCTGTCTCCACTGGGTTCGTTACACCCAGCCGCTCCCCATGCCCAAAGCATCTCGTAAGTACAATAGTTCACTAATCATGCGGTGATGTCCTGATAGGAAGTCCGTCTATCAAAATCCGAAGCAACCGATAGACATCCTCCAAAGTTACAGTCATCTCCCCTGTCAAAAGATGGAACGTGTTGGTCCGCGGATCCCAAAGTTTGATCAAGGCCATTAGATAGGCCTGATTCGGGACCACATGCTCCAATTGAGACACCTTCTTGAGCCCAAGGGCATCAATCCATTCCCAATCATCATCAGTCAGTGCACCCCGTGCCTCAGTAAAGGCGGTAGGTACACGGTACCGGCTCCTAACCTGCAAAAGAAAACAATTCAACAAAAATAAATAAAAATCATGAAAAGAACTATACAGCAATAACAAAAGCAAAAAAAAATCAAATAAACAAAACAAAAACAAACCTTCAGTTCCAATATTTCTAATCTTAACTGATTAATTAAAAAACAGAACAAAAAGAAATTCAAAAACACAAAAAAATAAAAAAAAATATATGTCTTAGGGTCTACATTCCGTTAACCTAGGGTTTAGTCGTAAGAAAATTTTTTTGCCTAGGTTTAACTACATTTAATTGTACAATAAGTCTTAGTGTCTTCAATATAGTTTCGAGTTTAATTTTCAAAACACATTTTGAAAAACATCACAAAAAAAAACAATTAAATAAAACAAGTGCAAATTTAAACAAAAAAAAAAAAGCTCTAGAAGATACTTACAGGTTTTTCTTCGGCTCCGCCGCTCAAACTAGTTTGTGCACTCATGATGGCAGAGATAATTCCAGCAGCGCTTCGCTTCGCAGAATTACCTCCTCCTCCCAGAGCCCCAAAATCGCAAGAAAAAAAATGACACAAATGAGCCCAAATGCAAGTTTTGGCCCTTAAATAGGCCTTTTGAGCTGGAATTCATCCTTGACTGGGATGAGCACTCAGGTTAGCACTCGTCCCACCTAGGGATGAATTCTACAGATGGAATTCGTCCCACCCAGGGACGAATTGAAACCAGCACTTCAAAAACATCAAAAAATGATCAAAAATGCACTAAAAACAGACAATAAATTTGCCCGATAGGAGTGCCGCTGCACCTGACATCCAGGGCATACAAAATAGACACTGGAGTCAAAAATTATCACTATCCTACTCCCTAATAAGGCTACCATAGCCGGACCACTCCACGGGAGACGGATTTTTGAAAATTTAATCCCCAAATGGTGTCACAAAAAAAATAACAAAAACAGCAAAAAAAAAAAAATACAACATAAAAACAAAGCAATAAGCATTTCCGGAAACAAGTGCTCTCGCACTTAACCTATTGGCATAGAAAATAGATGTCGAGGTTAAAATTGTCACTCTCCTACTTCCCTAATAAGGCTATCATAGCCAGACCGCTCCACGGGAAGATGGGTTGTCGACGATTTCACCCCATTGTGGCATCACAAAAAGGGTTAACACCCACCAAAAACAAGTCCAGATGTTGGAAAAATTGCACATGCTAAATGGTAAACACTCTAAAGGCACCCTTGCACAAGTCATCTTGGGTCAAGCGACTCGTCGATTTTCTCATGAAGGTCATTCCCTCATCGATTCGTCGCTTGAGGGGGTAGTCACACTTAGTCACCAATCAACAATCACACACCCAATTAAGGAAAACAACATGCATTCAAAGAATCATTGACAAAGACAATCACGCTCCTGCTTGGGGCAGTAAAAAAGCAACAATCAAATCAATCAAACACTTGGCATTTCGTGAATCATGAACACAAGGTTCCCCTGAGGATAAAAGGTTGCGCCCTTTGCCTAATCATGATTGATCAATGTCCAAGCTCAAGTCACACCTCACGAAAATAGGTTAAAACTTGAAATCAAACTCCTTAGCTCGTAAGAAGCAAGGATTAAAGAATGCATGCCCTTTCCATGCTTGCGGCATAAAAAGTTGGTTAGGTTACCAAGAAACCCTAATCATTAGTGCTTTGGTTATCTATTTTTGCTCGGTGCTGCGCTATGCACAACGCATCCCAAAAAGGGGCATCTGTAGACACCAAAATAGCACCAATCTGATTATGTGACTGCAAACACTGATCGCTTTGACAAACATAGCCCCCAGGGTAGCCCTCAGAGGTCAAACAGTGGTCCTAACCACTTTCATAGCAATTTTGTAAGGTCAGGAAGAAATTTGGCACATTTAGACACTTTGCTCACTATTTGTCTCACCCAGGGACGAATACTAACTGGAATTCGTCTCACCTAGGGACGAATTCTGAATTCGTCTCTGGTAGGGACGAATTCTTATTTTAATAGGAAAAAAGAAGAATGGTGCCAAGTGGCAGCCCAGGACAGTCAGTTGATGACTCCTACCTCGCACGCGTGTGTGGGTGGACAGATAGGTCGTTAGAGGACTGTCATAAGGGCAGTTATGAAAGCCCAAGTCAATGGAGGAATCCCCTCCCTCATTGGAAGACATGACTGCCACATGGCACCTATGACCAACACATGGCATTTGTGCTTCCATCTCAAAAGAGACCCCATGGGTCTATAAAAGGTGGGACTTTTCTCACCCAAAAATATAGGTTGAAGGAGATTTCAAGCAACGAAGTGCTACCGAGTTGAACACCCACTTTCATCCCCTTTGATTCACCTTCTCACATCCACCAATCTCTTTTGCAAGGGAGGTTGTTGGGTGGATTTTGGAAGCTTGAATCTAACCCAAATCCAACATATGGACACCTGAATCAACCAATTTGCCGACACCCCCAATCCTAAGAGGTTTTGGGCCCATCCCTAGTGGATTGGCGCCAAGATCAAGTGCCAACGGTGGGAGGCCCACTTGGGCACCACCGCACTTTCTAAGTTTTGTTTTAAAAGCATTCTAGATTATTTCTTTAGGTTGCATTTCATGTTATTCTATTTGGTGAATCCATAGCTTCAATTTCATAACATTCTGATCAGATTTTATCATGCTTTGTGTCGCTTTGTTGTTTCACTAAATTGCAGGTGGCGATATCGAATTACCAAGGATAGAGGCCAAATTGGGAGAATCCTACCATCTGGGTCATCACAAAATTCCCCCAATTACATAACCCCCCTGTTTGCAGGCGTTTTGCAGGTCCCAGGGTTTGACATTGGAGCAGCAGCAGGTCGGATTTTCCAACACAGAAGAATTCGTCCCACCCAGGGACGAATTGCAGTCAGAATTCATCTTGCCCAGGGACGAATTCCAGTTTAAGGTAGATTGGCCGACTGTCTCAGTGGCAGTGGCCTCCTGGTGATGTTTTCTATCCTCTGTCAGGTTTTTAGGTCATTTAGAGTCATTTTATTCACTATTTCACACAAATGTTTACATGCATATTTTGACGATTTTAGAGAACAAACACTTTTCATTTGCAGCAGGTGCTACTGACATCTTCGTTATTTCTTTGTTCACAAGAGGAACAGCAGAGGTCAAGGACTCATCGACATTAGTGGTGGCATCATCTTGGCCCGTCCATTTCAAGTGTGGGCACGTAGGAAGAGGAACCTTAAGTCTTGATTGTAGTCAAATTCTTTTAACGCTCCTAGCCCCTGAAAAGGGAGGAGGCGTATTTGTAACAGAGATCAAGAAAGTTTAATGAAAGGGCTATTTTTTCTCCATTTGCTTGTGTCTCTTCCAATGCGTTTCTTTCATTTCATGCAATTTACATTTCTAGGACTTAAGCGTATTTGATTTTGGATGCATCGCAATTAGTGTTTCCTTTGCTCAGAATCTCGTGCTTTGAATCTAAGAAAATCGAGTTATCACACCCACGGTTCTGGAGACCAAATTCATTCCATCCACATGATCTCCATTGATTTGACCACACCCATCCGCAATCCGGCCGATCCATCACAATCATTGCACCTAGACATAGATGCCATCGACTGGGATCACGTCAATTCACCTTTATCGCCATCAGAGTACTGGCCTTTCGGTGAAATGCTTCATTCCACCCCAAGGACAACTCAGGATATTTTTCAAGCTGAAGAGGGACCCGAGGTTCCAAACGTAGATCTAAACTCAGCTAACGATATCCATTTGATCCCAACTCCACATCAGTTGGAGGACGGATCCCACATGTCAGTTGAGGAAATGACTGACGTAGACATTAGCTTAGACCCAAAAAGTCCATAGATTATCAAGCTGGGGGTAAGTCTTTCCCTCGAAGAGCAAGCTGACTATATCACCCTTCTTAAAGCGAAGAAGGAAGTTTTTGCATGGTCATACAGAGACATGCCGGGACTAGACCCGCAGCTAGTCACGCATAATTTAACGCTTGATCCGATAATCAAGCCCGTAAAGCAAAAACTACAAAAGATGCACCCAACAGTGGCCTTGATGGTCAAATATGAATTGCAAAAGCTGTTGGATGCACAGTTTGTCATCTGCGTGGATTATTCACCATGGATGTCTAACATGGTTCTCGTCAAGAAGCCCGACTGGAGGATTCGCATATGCACTGATTTTCAAGATCTAAACAAAGCGAGTCCTAAGGATGATTTCCCTTTGCCCAGCATCGACGCATTGGTAGATGCTACAGTAGGTCACGAAATGCTTTCCCTAATGGATGGTTTCTCTGGATACAATCAAATTCGTATCAATCCTGAGGATCAACTTAAAACGGTGTTCACAACTCCTTGGGGAACATTTTGCTATAAGTTCATGCCTTTTGGCCTTAAAAATGCTGGCGCTACATACCAACGTGCCATGACGTACATCTTCCATGACTACATGCACAAAACTTTGGAAGATTACATGGATGATTTGTTAGCAAAGTCTCTTTTACGCTCAGATCATCTCGGTGACTTGAGCAAGATTCTTGATCGCCTCATAGAACATAAGGTCAGACTGAATCCCAAGAAGTGCGTATTCGGTGTCACATCTGGAAAACTCTTGGGTTTTATAGTCTCAAAACAAGGCATCGAAGTGGACCCAAAGAAATTCAAGGCAATCCTTGAAATGGCTCCCCCAACTACCATCAAGCAGCTCAAAAGTATACAAGGAAAGGTCGCGTCGATTAAACGCTTCATAACGCAATTATTTGACAAATTTCGACCCATGAACAAATTATTGCACAAGGGGGTCACATTTCATTGGGATGACGAATGCCAGTTAGCCTTTGACGAAATAAAACAATACTTGGCTTCGCCGCTAGTATTGGCACCACCTAGACCAGGAGTGTCGTTCTACTTATACATCTCAGCTACTGAGGTGGCACTGGGATCCATGCTAGCACAGAAGAATGAACTTCACAAAGAACAAGGCTACTTACTATCTTAGCCGCACCCCGGTCGATTACTGAACTTAACTATGCATACGTTGAGAAACTCTGCTTGGCAGTGGTGTTTGCTACCAAGAAGCTACGCCACTACATGCTGAGAAACACTACGTATGTTGTGTCTAAGGAGAATCCATTGTGATACATGATGAGTCGTACTTATCATAGTAGTCACATGGCAAAATGGATCATGTTGTTGACAGAATTTGACATTGAGTTTGTTGGGCAAAAATCTATCAAAGGACAAGTCATAGCCGATCAACTAGTAGAGGCTCCTCTTGAAGACGATCAGCCTCTGGTCATAGAACTACCCGATGATGGGGTCTTCCATGTTTTAGAATCGCCAGATTCTGATGAGCCAGAGTCATAGGCCGACATAACCCTATTCTTCGATGGTTCTAAGTGTGAGCAAGGTGGTGGCACGGGAATTGTATTCTTCACACCACAGGGCGCTCCAATGCCCCTGTCATTTAAATTAAACTTCTAGTGCACCAACAATAATGCAAAATACGAAGCCTTGCTCCTAGGTCTTCAGATAGCAGTCACCATGAACATCAAATGACTGAACATCTTTGGTGATTCGCTGTTAATAGTCAATCAAGTCAAATGGGTATATCAATGCAAATGCCCAGTTCTAAAGGCTTACAAAGCCCTCATGGACAAATTCCTAGCAAAACTTGAATGGTACGACATCGAGGCACTCCTTCGATCATCGAATCATTTTGCGGACACAATGGCCTCCTTGGGGTCATTAATCTCGCAAGACCTTTTCGGTGATATGACAACCATTCAAGTCAAAACCGTATCACAATTTGCGATGGAGCGCGCAAGCTCAGACTTGATGCCAGGAATCCACATGATCCAAATTGAACCATCTTCGGATAAGTTCTTTCGAATCCGAGACCATCTGAAATGCGCCAACTGGGGGTCCTTGTTTTCCTCCACTCCCATTAATAGCAACACAACGCTATTCTTACAAGTTCTATCCCATTCAACATTTGTTAGGGAAAAACTTCAAAAGGGATTGGCTATTCATACTATTGAGGTTTTCGATCAACAGGACTGATATTTACCCATCAGATATTACCTCAAGTTAAGTAATCTTCCCTTTGGATTGACGCATGCCAGAAAATGAACATTCAAGTAGAAAGCGGCTAAGTATATCTTGATAGGAGACATTTTGTATCATCGCAGCTATGACAGGATTCTTCTTCATTTCTTGGACAAGCAAGAATCCATTGGGGTAGTCACCCAAGCGCACGACGGTACATGTGGTGGCCACTTTAGTGGTATGGTCATTGCAAAGCGCATTCTCCGCATGGGCTATTATTGGCCATATTTAGAGTGAGATTGTTGCGAATATGTCAAGAAGTGCGTGAAATGTCAACACCATGCCAATTTGATGCACGTACCTTCCTAGGCCCTATAGACAGTCTAGTCTGCTTGGCCATTTTCACAGTGGGGCCTCGATCTAATTAGAAAGATCTCCCTTGCATCATCAGGACGTCACACGTTTATCATAATGGCCACAAAGTATTTTACTAAATGGGTGGAAGCAATTTCTTTAACCTCAATGAAAGGACCCCGCATTGTGGAGTTCATCTTGCATAACATCATATGTCATTTTGGTATTCCATCCAAAATAATATCGGATAATGGGCCATCATTCAAGAACAAAGATGTGCGTGCTTTGACCACAAAGTACAAAATGCAGAACAGCTTTTCAACGCCCTATTATTCGCAAGCAAACGGGCAAGCAGAGGCATCAAACAAAACACTAGTGGCCATCCTTAAAAAGACAGTCACAGACAGTCATAAGGATTGGCACATACAAATCCCACTTGCCCTTTGGGCTTATCGCACTAGCATTCGGACGCCAACTGGGGAAACTCCGTTTTCGCTCGTGTATGGCTCAGAGGCAGTAATGCCTCTCGAGTTGGAAATTCCTTCCCTGCACATTTCAATGCAAGAGTTCATCGATGATGACACTGCGCGGTAGGCCCGATTAGACCAAATTACGTTGCTTGACGAACGACGCATTAATGCTCTTGAGCACTTACGTATCTATCAAGAATGGCTAAAGAAATCTTACAACATGAAAGTTCACCTAAGGGACTTTTGGGTTGGTGATTTGGTTCTGAAGGAAAACCAACAAAACTCTAATTTGCCGTCCCACTTGAGGGACAAGTTCGTGGAAAATTGGTTAGGTCCTTATGTCATTGATAGCAAAATAGGACCTGGGACGTACCGGCTAGCTTCTCTTGACGGTATCAAGGAAAAAGAACCCTTGAATATCAGTCATTTACGACCATTTCATATCTAAGAGAGCCACATCCCAAAAATGCTCCAAGGATTCCTGAAATCACTTGGTCAAAACCCCAAAAGCTCCAAGGATTATCGCAATCTCTTGGTCACCCAAAAATCTCCAAGGATTATCACAATCTCTTGGTCACCCAAAAATCTCCAAGGATTATCGCAATCTCTTGGTCACCCAAAAAGCTCCAAGGATTATCACAATCTCTTGGTCACCCAAAAAGCTCCAAGGATTATCGCAATCTCTTGGTCACAAAAAAAACCTCCAAGGATTATCGCAATCACTTGGTCAAACCAAAAAATCTCCAAGGATTATCGTAATCACTTGGTCAAACCAAAAAGCTCCAAGGATTATTGCAATCACTTGGTCAAACCAAAAAGCTCCAAGGATTATCGCAATCACTTGGTCACCCAAAAAGCTCCAAGGATTATCGCAATCACTTGGTCAAAACCCAAAAAGCTCCAAGGATTATCGCAATCACTTGGTCAAACCAAAAATCTCCAAGGATTATCACAATCACTTGGTCAAACCAAAATTTCCAAGGATTATCGCAATCACTTGGTCAAACCCAAAAAGCTCCAAGGATTATTGCAATCACTTGGTCACCCAAAAAGCTCCAAGGATTATCGCAATCACTTGGTCACCAAAATGCTCCAAGGATGTCCACAATCACTTGGTCAAAATAAAAAATAATCAAAAACAACCAAAATTTGCATCTCATATCTAGGCATACTCAAATTTATCAAAAGAGAGCTCTTCTCGCCCTTCATCTTCATATTCACAAAAATCAATCCACCCAAAAAAAAAAATATACGTCTTAGGGTCTACATTCTGTTAACCTAGGGTTTAGTCGTAAGCAAAATTTTGTGCCTAGGTTTAATTACGTTTAATTGTACAATAAGTCTTAGTGTCTTCAATACAGTTTCGAGTTTAAGTTTCAAAACACATTTTGAAAAACAACATCACAAAAAAAAAACAATTAAATAAAACAAGTGCAAATTTAAACAGGTTTCGCTTCGGCTCCGCCGCTCGAACCAGTTTGTGCACTCATGATGGCAGAGAGAATTCCAGCAGTGCTTCGCTTCGCAGAATTACCTCCTCCTCCCAGAGCCCCAAAATCGCAAGAAAAAAAATGACACAAATGAGCCCAAATGCAAGTTTTGGCCCTTAAATAGGCCTTTTGAGCTGGAATTCGTCCTTGACTGGGATGAGCGCTCAGGTTAGCACTCGTCCCACCCAGGGACGAATTCTACAGATGGAATTCGTCCCACCTAGGGACGAATTCAAACCAGCACTTCAAAAACATCAAAAAATGATCAAAAAAGCACTAAAAATAGACAATAAATTTGCCCGATAGGAGTGCCACTGCACCTGACATCCAAGGCATAAAAAATAGACACTGGAGTCACAAATTATCACTATCCTACTCCCTAAGAAGGCTACCATAGCCGGACCACTCCATGGGAGACGGATTTTCGAAAATTTAATCCCCAAATGGTGTCACAAAAAAAACAACAAAAAAAAAATACAACATAAAAACAAAGCAATAAGCATTTCCGGACACAAGTGCTCTTGCACTTAACATCTTGGCATAGAAAATAGATGTCGAGGTTCAAATTGTCACTCTCCTACTTCCCCAAGAAGGCTATCATAGCCGGACCGCTCCACGGGAAGATGGGTTGTCGACAATTTCACCCCATTGTGACATCACAAAAAGGGTTAACACCCACCAAAAACAGGTCCAGATGTTGGAAAAATTGCATATGCTAAATGGTAAACACTCTAAAGGCACCCTTGCACAAGTCATCTTGGGTCAAGCGACTTGTCTCTTTTCTCATGACAGTCATTCCCTCATCGATTCGTCGCTTGAGGGGGTAGTCACACTTAGTCACCAATCAACAATCACACACCCAATTAAGGAAAACGACATGCATTCAAAGAATCATTGACAAAGACAATCACGCTCCCGCTTGGTGCAGTAAACAAGCAAAAATCAAATCAATCAAACACTTGGCATTTCGTGAATCATGAACACAAGGTTCCCCTGAGGATAAAAGGTTGCGTCCTTTGCCTAATCATGACTGATCAATGTCCAAGCTCAAGTCACACCTCACCAAAACAGGTTAACACTTGAAATCAAACTCCTTAGCTCGTCAGAAGCAAGTATTAAAGAATGCATGCCCTTTCCATGCTTGGGGAATCAAAAGTTGGTTAGGTTACCAAGAAACGCTAATCATTAGTGCTTTGGTTATCTATTTTTGCTCGGCGCTGCGCTATGCACAGCGCATCCCAAAAAGGGGCATCTGTAGACACCAAAATAGCACCAATCCGATTATGTGACTGCAAACACTGATCGCTTTGACAAACATAGCCCCCAGGGCAGCCGTCAGAGGTCAAACAGTGGTCCTAACCACTTTCATAGCAATTTTGTAAGGTCAGGAAGAAATTTGGCACATTTAGACACTTTGCTCACTATTCGTCTCACCCAGGGACGAATACTAACTGGAATTCGTCTCACCCAGGGACGAATTCTGAATTCGTCTCTGGTAGGGATGAATTCTGAGTTTAACGGGAAAAAAGAAGAATGGTGCCAAGTGGCAGCCTAGGACAGTCAGTTGATGACTCCTGCCTCGCACGCGTGTGTGTGTGGATAGATAGGCCGTTAGAGGACTGTCACAAGGGCAGTTATGAAATCCCAAGTCAATGGAGGACTCCCCTCCCTCATGGGAAGACATGACTGCCACATGGCACCTATGACCAACACATGGCATTTGTGCTTCCCTCTCAAAAGAGACCCCATGGGTCTATAAAAGGTGGGACTTTTCTCACCCAAAAATATAGGTTGAAGGAGATTTCAAGCAACGAAGTGCTACTGAGTTGAACACCCATTTGCATCCCCTTTGATTCACCTTCTCACATCCACCAATCTATTTTGCAAGGGAGGTTGTTGGGTGGCTTTTGGAAGCTTGAATCTGACCCAAATCCAACATATGGACACCTGAACCAACCAATTTTCCGACCCCCCCAATCCTAAGAGGTTTTGAGCCCATCCCTAGTGGATTGGCGCCAAGATAAAGTGCCAACGGTGGGAGGCCCACTTGGGCACCCCCGCACTTTCTAAGTTTTGTTTTAAAAGCATTCAAGATTATTGCTTCAGGTTGCATTTCATGTTATTATGTTTGGTGAATCCATAGCTTCAATTTCATAACATTATGATCAGATTTTATCATGCTTTGTGTCGCTTTGTTGTTTCACTAACTTGCAGGTGGCGATATCAAATTCCCAAGGATAGAGGCCAAATTGGGATAATTTGACCATCTGGGTCATCCCAAAATGCCCCCAATTACATAACCCCCCTATTTACAGGCGTTTTGCAGGTCCCGGGGTTCGACATTGGAGCAGCAGCAGGTCAGCTTTTCCAACACAGAAGAATTCGTCCCACCCAGGGACGAATTGCAGTCAGAATTCGTCCTGCCCAGGGATGAATTCTAGTTTAAGGCAGATTGGCTGACTGTCTCAGTGGCAGTGGCCTCCTGGTGATGTTTTCTGTCCTCTATCAGGTTTTTAGGTCATTTAGAGTCATTTTATTCACTGTTTCAGACAAATGTTTACATGCATCTTTTGACGATTTTAGAGAACAAATACTTTTCATTTGCAGTAGGTGCTACTAACATCTTCGTTGTTTCTTTGTTCGCAGGAGGAACAGCAGAGGTCAAGGACTCATTGAAATCAGCGGCGGCATCATCTTGGCCTGTCCATTTCAAGTGTGGGCACGCGGGAAGAGAAACCTTAAGTCTCGATTGTAGTCAAATTATTTTAACGCTCCTAGCCCCTAAAAAGGGAGGAGGCGTATTTGTAATAGAGATCAAGAAAGTTTAATGAAAGGGCTGTGTTTTATCCATTTGCTTGTGTCTCTTCCAATGCGTTTCTTTCATTTCATGCAATTTACATTTCTAGGACTTAAGCGTATTTGATTTTGGATGCATCGCAATTAGTGTTTCCTTTTTCCGGAATCTCGTGCTTTCACCCACCAATCCTATGTCATTTACGAACTATAAGTGAATCAAAAATTTCTCACCCACCATGATACCTATTAGAAAACTATGTTATACTCTCCTTAAGGTGAGTCTAGCCAAGCCTTTAGCCAATATGATAAAAAGATAAGGAAAACAAGGATCTCCTTGATGAAGCCTAAAGTAGATCCAAATGGTTACGATGGAAGGCCTTTCATAAATACTGAGTATGTCAAAGTAGAAATATAGTTCATGAATCATTCTATCCAATCCTAAGATAAATCAAAGGCTACCATTATCCTTTATAAGAATAACCACTCCACCCTATCATAAGTCTTTGATATATCCAATTTTATGAACATTTACCTATTTCTATATTTTTCACTAAGTGGATTACCTATTGAGCTAGAACCACACCATTCTTATTGCCCTATACAAAACCCCCTTGGTTCAATGAGATAATTCTATGTAGGAGATATTTTAGTAACTTATCCATTACCTTCTATGATTACCTTATACATGATATTGCAGAAGGCAATAGGTCTAAATTCTGAAATATGCACCCCCTATTAAGATTTTGAAATTAAGGCAATGAGTGTATGATTTAATGCTTTAAGCATTCTTTTAATACCTTTGGACTCCTCTATAACAACCATTACATCCCCCTCCAATTTTTCCCAAAAGGTATGATACAAATCAATTGCAAAGCCCTCTTACCCTGCTATTTTTTGGTACTCATTCCAAATACTACTTTTGCCAGTCCCTCTTTATCAATGCATTTAATTAGAGCCCAATTTCATTCTTTAAAGATAATACATGGTATGAAAATAATAACTTCTTCTTGAGCCTCTTATTCTTTCACCATACTTTCCTTAAACTAGGATTATGTGTAAGGGGTTGACCCCAAATTGTATTTATAAAAATTTAGTCAATCAATTTTGAAATCTAGGTGAATAGTTTGCAAATGCATTTAGAAGGTTTACTATTATTAGGGGTAATGTTGGACATTTAAATTTAAAAGGGTCAAATTATTATAAAATTGAGGCAAATCGACCCCAAAATAAATGTGCACCCAAAGTTTTTTGGCTAATGGGCCCTGGTTAAGGGTACCAAATATTAACCAATTCCAAATTTAAAAAATCCTAATTTTAGCCAATTTGGTGATAAATAACCACTATGAATAACCCTGCCTTAAATAATTTAGTAAAATAATCCATTGAATGGAATTGTATACTTGGGATTGTATCAGAGGAGTTCTCATTCTCATTCTTAAGAGCTTACATATTGCTAATATATCTCCTAGCATAAGTATCCCAATGATTTCTTTTGGTATTTTTATCAACTTCTAATAACCAAGTGGTTCTTGCTATTTGTTTATATTATATCAACTCTTGGTTGTCGATGTCGTCAACCACTTTATGTAATACATTATCCTATTCTTTTAGCTACTCTGTAATTGTTCCTTTCCTAAAGTATTTTTTAACTTCATCCTATCTTACCACCAATGGAGCTCTTTGAACCTAGAATTTTATATTGTTAGCTCACCTCCATTTTTAAATTAATTTTTGACATAATGAAGTTGCTTGTGGAATCTAAATATTATTGTCTCATATGTTATGCATACCTCTTTCCCCCATTATGGAATTTTCTTTTGAAGTTCTTTTAATAACAATTTTTTTTTAATTTGAATGGTTTATGATGTTACCCTATCTCAATCTCAACTTCTAATAAAATGGTGAGGTGATTCAAAATAAGATCCTCTAAAATATAAAATTTTATATTCCATTTCACAAATGCCACCTCTAAAACTAAAAAGTGGTCTAACTTCACCTTCTTGCTATGTGGATCCCTCCTCTTATTAGTCCAATTCTAGTTGATTATGAAATATTTAATATCCACCAAGTATAATGCATGGATTTGTCCAATCATAAGTTGATCCCTTGGATACAAAATTAGGGTTCCCCCTTCTTTATATCTAGATGATAATTTGGTATTAAAATCCATAGCAACAATCCTGTCTAACTTCTCCATCATATTATGATATTTTTTAATCTAAATATAGAATGGATTCCAAGTAAGCAATAGAGTGGATAATGTTTTTATGTGCAAGAAGAATTACTTTCAAATTACCATAATTTATTGAAAAAGGAAAAATCATAATGGTTCAAAAAGTATATGGAGAGATGGCTCAATCAAGGAGATAGAAATACCAAATATTTGTATACTACATCAAAATTTATGTTTTCTTTATATACTAGCATCAAAAATATTTTAACTCTAGACTTAAAAATTTATTAAAATAAGGTATTAACAAGAAAGCATATAACTAATTTAAAAGTATTTTTTCAGATACTAGGCAAGATAAGGAGACACAATGTAAGTGTTTATAATAATTCCATTAGTTATCACATAGCAGCAAAATAAGAGCTTGATGAAGAAGATGTATATGGAAGAGCTAAATGACATAGTTATCCTTTTCATTCTAACAAGATACTTGGTCCAAATGGATTTCCTAAAAAAAAATTCATTTTTTTTTAGGATTTATGGAAACGTTATATATTGGTTATGGTTTAAGAGTTACTAAAAAGGACGCTAAAATAGATGATAACCATACCTCTTTTATTATATTGATTTTCAATTAAGCAAAAAAAAATAGTTTAATAACTTTTGATCAATAAGCTTTTGTAATATAATTTATAAGATCATTTTCAAACATATATAAAATATATTGAAAAGAATTCTAGATTATGTCAGCTCATGGGAATAAGATAGTTTTATTCATGATAAAAAATAATATTTATGATTTAATCATTGCATAGGAGGCCATATATTCTCTTTATTGCATATATAAACTAGCTATACTAATGAAACTAGATATGAATAAATAATATGATAGGGTTTGCTAGGTCTAGACA
>JAQPPZ010010907.1:0-34543 GCA_028583015.1 Wollemia nobilis
GGCATAATATCAATTCATGTCACTCCTTTCAGGGGAAAGTTCAAGACCTAATCGATAGGGGCACTATTCAGGTAGCAAACCCCCTATCCCCACAGAACCAAAACCTAGGGATTTTCAAAAATCCTCTATCAAATCATTGAGGACCCAATCCCCCTAGAACTCTAAAAAATCCTCTAGCACCACTCACCATGTCAACAATGTCCAGTGTGATCCTCCAAAACATGGTGTAGTAGGCATGATAAACCTTACTACAAGGAACCAACAGTATCCGTTGCACCAAATGAAACCTATTATCTCTTCCCCTGTCTAGTTTACATCCCCAAAATATCTCAATACAATGTCCTTTTTTCTTTAAAATGTGATTATTATTTGTAGTAGTCTAACCCATCAAACTGTTCACGATACCATGCGATTATCCATATTCAACCTCCTACAACAATCTAACCCCATCGTGAGGTGTTGAATTTTATAAATGGCATCACAATACCTCTGACTATCAATTAGTTTCTATGACAGCGGGATAATAGAAATTGTTGGTTAAAGAACCCGATCTTCCCTCCATATAAAGCCAATATCAATGATGTTACCTACAAGTAGATACTCGTTGACACGAGCTGTAATCCATCAACATCATGTCCATGGTAGCCCTACATCACATGCCCCTCCATCTAGCCCATTTCACAACACCCTAGACCTGTGCTTTCGATGGCTCCATGAGACCCACTATAGAATCCATAGTTACTGCCTATCCATATAAACATCTATATGATCCCCATCCTCTTTCATATCATCAAGGTAAAATGCATTACAATATTCTCTATTTCACCTTGGATTAGAGATATCAAATTATGTCCCATCCATATTGCACCATTGTTTCAAGTACATCCACAATGGACTTATTCACTATCTCAAATTACGATGAGAGACCCTTTAAAGTTTTGTAATGCCATCAGACCATTCCCCACTGTGCCCTCATTTTCATCCTCACAACTATTCCTGTATCTTCTCACCATTCAATGAGAGCAACCATGACATTCTATTCAACTTCCACCCCAACATCCTAGTGTTCAAAAACAACACAAGCCTCGACATCTACACCGTTATCACCATATTCCAAGGGACCTAATATTGCCACCATGCATTTCTCACCACTATCCTCATGGCCTCCCAATCCTCCCAAACTCTACCATTCCAATTTCTATGATGTCACATACCATTGCACCCACCACCTGGCAAACTACATTATCTCCTTCACCCTCGCATAAGGGAATCCCTATCCTTCCCCTACAAATGCCTCCTCTTCCCTTCTAACTAAAACCTAAGACATTCACATCTCCATGCATTCCTTCACCTACACCGATGTCATCCCCTTACAAAATACACATCCCTATTCAAACCACAACAAAAAAACATCATGAACTTGAATAGCCAACTTTTCCCATCTCGGATGAACAACCCCTCCCCACCTTTAATTTTGCCATTAGGGAATTCTAACTTTCTCCTTCTTTGTACGCTACGAGATACGCCACCCTAGTTGCCAAAGTGTGCCACACCATGCATATCCATCTTAATGATGAACAATGGCCTAGGAGATTATAGTGTACGTGATGCCCACATATGTGACACCCCTATCCAATATACCCGAGACCTTGGCCATCCCTCAAACTTGGTGTTGACTATTGGAACTATTGTCCAACTAGGAAGCCTTGACAATTATACCAATTTTGTGTATGCGGGAGTTGACTTCGTGATTCCCCCACCAAATTTTCCACCACCAAAATCTAGCTTTGTTGATGCAATCACATACCTAGTCGATCCTCAATTTGCCTTGTGCTACCTATAGCATTTTCATTGGCATGGGTTTGAATTGGGCCATGTGACAGCAGAGGCTATTACACCCCATTAATCACTTGTGTCCTATCACCCATGTTGATAAAACTGGCCCTGAGTTGTCCACCTAACCACCGTCCATACATTATATCTATGAGATCCAAGATATGTCCTTACATTTCCCTCCTTGTCAACACTACCTTGGAAATATTACATTGAGAAATATAAACATGTTAGAAGACATGCACATCACCCACATCAGCCATCAACTTTGTCCCCTACAATTTCTTCCAATAATACCCTATGTTCGATACCTTCTCGTTTATGTTATAGACTATGTGAGAGAACACTTCACTTTCTTATCCCTGGTTACACCACCAATAGATTAGAACCCCCTGTCACTGATTCCTCTAATAGAACAGATTCAGTCCCACCTAATCCACCACTGTCTGCTACCTATATTCCCACCCATACATAAATAGTTACGAGAGAGCAAATCTCGTCCTCGTTCCTACCAATTGTACGGCAACCTCCCTTGAATATTTTGGATATTCACAAAATATCCAACCTCCTGCGATTCTACCCCACCTACTTTCCACCTCTTCGCTTCGATCAACATGGGTTGAGGTAGACCTACGATCTCCTCTCACCATTACGGTCACCGGTGGTCGAGGCAGAAATACCTAAACCCAAACTTTATTGATCTCATACACATCTCACGCGTACCTATGTACCTAGGGAGACTTTCTCCTCTCCACCTCATGTCTTGAGGAGGTAGTAAATTGCCTTCCTCATCCACGTCAACCCAAACACCTTGAGTCCGTCTGAAACATTTTTATAGATGATGATGATGAATTCAACCTGGCTTCCATCGTGTTTCAACAGCATTCCTATGCCCTGAACAATTGTGATAGATCTCACATGCTCATCAAAGACACTATCCGATGTGAACATTAGTATTCAGTCTGAAAATTCTTACATTCTCAAGTGTACTAGCCTCTTATTATAGGAGTGCATAGCCTTCCACAGTTCCTTCCACAAGTATATAAAAATTTTTGCATGGTCTTAAAAAGAGACATGTTGGGACTCGACCCTTCCATAGTAGTTCATAATCTCTTACTAGATCCCAAAGCCAAACCAATGAGACAAAGTTACGATGCGCGTCCAATATCGCATTGATAGTGAAGTGCGAGCTCCAAAAACTCCTGATATTTAATTCATAGTACCCATTGACTATTCCAAGTGGGTATCTAGCATGGTCCATGTCCCAAGCCATACAGTGACGTCGAGTGTTTGCATATTTTCACAACCTAAACAAAGCTTGTCCAGACAACTTCCCTTTACTAATATTGAGCTCTCTCATTGATTCTATCGTAGGTCACAAAATGATTTCCCTCATGGATGGATTTTAGATATAATAAAATTAGGATCAGCAATTGGTGCACAAAAATTCCTTCACAACACCTAGGGGACATTTTGTTACAGAATATTTCCTATGGACTTAAATGTTGAGGCAACTACAGCGAGACATGACCTACATCTTCATGATTTAATGCACAAAAATATAAATTGCTATGTGCTTAGATGACCTCATAGTCAAATTAAAAAAATATCGATGATCATCCGAAGATCTCATTAGATCTTGATCAATTACTAAGAACACAACTTTATGCGTCAAATCTAAGTATCATTGGTGTCACATCAGGAAAAAAATATTAGGATTCATTGTCTCTCAACGAGGCATTGAGGTTGATCTAGCAAGGTAAAAGCCATCATTGAGATACCTCCTCCTACTAAAGTAATTGGGCGAGACTCAAGGTAAAAGTACCTCCATTCGTAGATTCATAGCACAGTATGAATGTCTCAACCATTCAATCATCTCCTCCAAAAAGGATCCGCTTCAAATGGGATGATAAATATCAAGAGAACATTTGATGCTATCAAAACCTACCTTACATCACACTAGATTTGTCACTACTACACCCAAAATTACCGGTAACTCTATACATTTTTAGCCATAGAACTTGTGCTAGGTACACTCCTAACTTAAAAAAATGCACTCGACGAGGGTGGGCTATCTTGCATCAATCGCACACTAGTTAGCTATAGAGATGAGATACAAGTATATGGAGAAACTATATGATCGTATTTTCTACTCAAAATTATGCCACTACATGCTAAACCACACAACTTTTGTCATACTTTAGCGACAATCCCCTACGATACATGACTAAGATCATTATCACAATTCACACACAGACAAATGGATCATGCTCTAGTCGGGTTCGACCTATAATTTGCTGTCTCAAAGTCTCAAAAGGACAAGTCATAAATCGACCAAGTGGATTGAAGCTCCGTTAATTGATAATCAACCCTTACTCATTCAACTCCCAGATGATTCCATATTTCACATAACTAAGGTGGGGAATATGTCGAACTGAAATTGCGGCTGATATCACCATGTTCTTGTGGTTCCGAGGGTGTCTCCATGCGGGGGTGCGGGTATTATCTTCTTCACACAGAGAAGGAAAAGTTCTAGCTATTCAAACTCAACTTCCCTTGTACTAATAAAAATGTAAAATGACTAATCCTAGAATTTGAAACAAGCACACTCTAAAGTTACATCAAACACCCTACACATCATAAGCATTTTCTTGTTGATAGTCAAGCAAGTGTAGGAACTACTGGTATGCAATTGACCGATTCTCCCATCACTTCAATACAAATCATTAACTCTATCCAAATTTGAGTGGTATGCCATTGAATCCGCTTCGCAATCATCGAACCATTTTGCAGACACTATGGCCTCCTTAGGTTCCCTCATCCCACAAAACCCAAAATTTGATACAACATCCATATTTATCCATATGTATCCATCACTATATCACCAGCCATACAGAGATGATGGTGTGTATGTGGAAAATAATGAACCCATGATCCATGGTTCTCACAAATAAAATATTACATCCAAGTTAGGTTTCCACCATACGATTTTACACTCAATGCGAACCTTCAAACAAAGAGCCATTCACTATACATTTGTTAGGGGGACATCCTTTACCATCTGTGTATTTGGCATACTCTGTGTTGCCTAGAACTACATGAATATCAATGTGTTATGCAAGAAACTCATGATGGTACTTGTGGTGGCCACTTTAGTGGCATGGCAATTATTAAATTCATTCTTCGTATGGGCTACTGCGGCCCCAAAATGGAATAATACTACTGTAATTATGTCAAACCTTACATCAAATACCAACAACACACCAACTTAACACATTTACCACTTCCCAAGAAATTCAGCTTAATACGAGTCCATGTGGCCTTCTGCCAATGGGGTCTCAGTCGGTGGAAAAATTACACCTTCTTCCTCTATGAGTCACAAATTTATCATAATAATAGAATATTTTACCAAGTGGGGCAAACCTTCCTATTGGTAAATTCAAACACAGAAGCCAAAATTGCAACGTTCATCATGCTTATATCATCTGTTGTTTTGTAATTCCCTCCCAGTCATTTTAGATAACGGTGAAATATTTCAAAAACAAGAGCCCCATGAGAACCCATGTGTAACAAATTTCACATACACCATAACTTTCTACCCATATTACACTCAAGGGAGATAGCTGGGAAAGAGGCCACAAACAGATCCCTATTTCCATCCTCCGTAAAACCCTAACGAGCAGTCCATCAGGATTAGCATAATCAAATCCTTCTAGCTTTGTGGCTGTACAATCGCAGTGTCTATATCATAATAGGGCAAGGGCTTTTCAAGCATATTCGCAGGGGAGAATCTCTCATGCCCCACTGGGCAGAGATACCCTCTTTATGGATATCTATAAAGTATTTCATTGATGATACTTTGCTACTTAAACTCTTCTAGATCAACTAACATCCTCAATGAACATCAGCATCCATGCCATCGAGCACACACAATTCTATCAAGATCTCCTTCAGGTGCCTAAAATGGTAAGGTACATCAACATGGTTTAATATTGGTGAAACTAATTTAAATCATGAGTTAGCCTCACCAAAAACATATAAATTCCATCAAGTTAGTTGGGACCATTCGTAGTCACACACCTAAATATGGTTCAAGAGCATATCATCTAGCGATATGTGAAGGCCTTAGTGGTATTGAACCCATCAACATCTTCCACCTTCATGCATTCGATGCATGATGCTCAATCACATTCACTATCACTAGTGTCACACAACACTAGTAGTAAATAATTAAGCACATCACCTGTGTAGATCTATTTTCTTGCTTTATTATTTCAATATACATGCACGTTCATATTTTATCATTTTTTTTTTATATGGTGTTTGTTTTTCTTTTTGCAGGGACTCACATCATCGGTAGGAAGCTCTCTAGTGGCCCCCCTACCACCATGAGGACCATCTCTGAGACCCAACAAAAACCCATCTGCAGCGCTAATCTGGCCCAACCACGGTTCCCTCCCCACGGAGTGCTCTTTCGTTCATCCCATTTAAGCCATCATTCTTCACCTCAACACCATTCCTATTCTGAGGGAGCTCCTCCTACTCACCTAAGCTCTGGGGGCGGTCAAAGTGTATATCCTATTTTGACAAAGAGGAATCCATCCAACCCCAAGGCACAGAGGTGCCTCCCATCGTCCTACGATCTTAAACAGTTGCTATTCATTCATAAGTCACCCCCATCACCTATAGGATCATATCTCAATCTAATGAGGATATACACCTCATTACCTCACTTTACATTTCTACAACTTTGCTTCCAATGTTGAGTCTACCTACACCCGAGCTTTGCAAGCACATGCGGTCTAAACAAATCAAGGCTAGTCACGTAAATATTCTTCCCATTTCCCATTAATCCACCACTTAGATTCAGTACCTATGCCATTTTATTCTCAAAAGACACCACCTTCATTATTATGAGGCATCTCATTATAGCAGTGCACATTCCACATAGTCATTCCACTCACTACTTCGTCATCATGGCCACAATCATTTTCTACCATCCATGGAGATCCATTCCATTTGCAATGGAATCTCGATCACCTCCTTCCCCATACCATCACCACCATGCCAGGGATATAGCATCTCATATCTCAGTATCAAACTCAGAGTTGTAAATGAAACCCACTATCATTACCACGTTCATCCACGAAGAGCCTCCCGCACGGCCCATCCATCCTCACCACCAAGTAGACCTCTCAACTCTACCCGGACTTTACCCATGCTAGAACCCAGACCCATGCCTCAACTAGCAGATCAACCCTCACCCCGAGTTATCATCCACCTCTAGCGAGATCTACATCCTCCCATACCTAATTTCCATTCTTATACAGCCATTGTTATACGCGAAATGTTCCATCATCTAACACGCATCGAGACCTTATTGACCTACCTAAAGTTGGCACATTGATCCCTCTCATCCTAAGCTACCGACTTCATAAAGAAATAATTTTATATTTACCATCACTGGCTAGTCATGATATCAAAGAGTGCAAATCATTCTAAACCCCAGTTCTACAACCTGCTACCAGATGAGCATATCCCATCCCGAGATCATGTTCCTATTCCATTTGTGACTTATCGGGTCCTTCATGTAACACCACTCCTAGGAATTTACCACCCGCGGTACCTCTAACAACACCCACCTACTACATTCATAACATTGCTTCAATAGTCCAACCATAATTTTAGCCATGTCATCACTTCACTATCCCTTTACCTCACAGATCTACGCCATTAACGCAATAGTAGTCGTTCAATTGCTATTATTTACTTATTTCTTCCTGTCTCACTTCTACTTCTTGTACATTTATTCATTTCTTCTCTCCTATCTTTGTTGGTAATTTCTGATCCCTTTTCTTAGTTGTTTCCAAAGCCCATTTCTTCTCATCTTTCACTTGTACATTCTACTCTCCCTCTTCCTTCTTCTTAGCGATAATTACATACATCCTAACTCCCAACTTCTACCTCTCTACCCACCACCTCCCACATGATGGGGCAACCATGATCCTAGCATCGTGCTTTTTTGTCATCATTACTTACTTTATTCATCTTGTGAAATAAGTTCTTCTAAACTTCTCTTTTCTACACAACATAACCTTCCCCTCTTATAAATACTACATTCCTCCATTTGCATTTTTATAGTTACTCCATTGTATATTCATATGATTTATAGTTAAATTTCAATTCATGTTTTGCATTCTCCTCAATGTCGCCTCTGTGGGAGTAATACATGCACTTGTTAGCATCACTACCTAGATGTCAAATTTCCCCCTTTTCAGATCGAGGGGTCTACATAGTTGTGGTGTTTCCAGTTTTGACTACCTAAGTAGTTCGGGCAATCTAGTGTCACCCACTAGCTGACTAATTTTTGTACATTATTCTTATGGTCCTTTAGGTTGGTTCAACTTCTCTTAGGGATCTCTCTACAGGGTTACACATTAAACAATTTTGAGCCTAGGAAATGGGAGCATCTTGAGTAGATATATACTATCAAAGTGAGCAGGTAATCCCTTTATCATCCTTTTGCCTGCATGTTCAACATACAGCCTAGGGATAAACAAAGAAGATCAATCATAAACAAAAGTAAATTATTGCGTGAGAAAGAAAAACCCATTGTATACAAAAAGCAACCTAAAATAAAAATAAAATAAACATAAAAAATAAAAAAGGCACTACAATCAAATGGGTCAAAATTAGAATAGGGGCAAAAAGCATAAAGGAAAACGCCTCTTGATGTCACCCATGTTATTATTATCACCTTTGGTCCTTAGGTTCAACATAACGCCATGGGATGATTTCCATCGCTAGCAATAGGCTCCAAGAGTTTGCCTACTGGTGGAATATTCTTACGGGTGACAAAACATTCTCACATTCGCATCTCACTTTTGTTAGATCATTGTTGTAGATGGATGAGCTACTTTAAAGTATGGTACCAAAATCTCACAGGGATTAATCTCCCTCCCTCAAAAATGGATAAATGAACCTTATACATTTTAACACACATAGGTCTAAGATAGCTGTTAACCAGTCTGTTATGTTATCAAAGTTCCACAAATGATTTTATAGCTTAAAGGGTTTAAAATTTGAGTCTGTCTTAACTATTCTTATTAACCTCAAAACATTACATGCCTTGCATTATCCACCGTCCCTAAAATCATGGAATGGATCATCCATCCAAATAAATGCCACAATACAAGTGCTTCCTTGGCACATTTCGGTAATTCCCTATGCATTCTTACATCTATGTCAACACACCTATATACATTCATCTTACATGCATTGAAATAGCATAACACATTCTTACATTTAGGATCATGTACGTCCCAAAATCAAATTACACACATTAAATTTACTCTTATTTTATTTATTATAACATGACATTCAATATCACATCCTACTCGCGTTGGAAATATAATCATACATAGTATTCTACAATTCATCCATACGAAAGAACGATAATAGATCTAAACCATTCAAACATATGTATCTATTAAACATACATGCCTACGAACTATATGTACTATCTACACAAACATAGACTCACATTTCAAATCAACAAGACCATAAATCATGTATAAAAGTAGTAATCCGTTGGAATATGTATATGTATTATGGCAAATATTCTTAGACTAAAATGTAAAGTCTAAAGAATAATATTTGAATTAGAATATAATTTATCTTATATAAAATATTCTCACCCAATTCAATAAATAAATTAAGGGTGCTAGGAATATTTAATTTTTGGAAAAAGTTATTTCCATTTTTTAACAAATATTAGAAAGTAACTAATCACTTTCATAATATTTGATGAATATCACTGTATCACATATCTCAAAGAATTAGATTGTGATAAAAGTGAAAGTAACTAAAGCACTTTCTAATATTTGTTACATTGTGATAAGATTAGATTGTGTTTCCCTTTTCTAAAAAATATTAGAAAGTAACTAATCACTTTTAATATTTGATAGATTCACTTATCACATATCTCCAAGTTTATATTGGATAAGAGTAAGTATAAGTGAAAGACGTTCTAATGTTTGATGAATTGTGTCGTTTAAAGTTTAGTAGAAAATATTCTCTTTAAATAGGGGTGTTTTCTACTAGCATGTTGTCACTATCTTGTATGTTGACTTGTAGTTGTAAGTTTCTCTTGATGCATATTGTTCATAACATTGAAGTATTCTTGTATTGTTGAATCATTAGGTAATATAGTGGGCTTCATAGTGGATGTTTCGAACCTTCATTTGAAGTAGTGTTTACCCTCAATATTTGTTTTGTTAGGGTTTACCTCTTTTGTGTGTGATTGAGCTTGTGGAGCATTCTTCGATCTTGGGGAGACTTTGCTTGTCTCTGAAATCAAGATATCTCTATATCATCATCAAAAAATCACGAAAAGGCTCTTCGGGACCATGCCATCATATATAGCATCTAAAATATTAGTAGGATACAATAAAAAAAACCTCTACTACTCCTCTGGCATCCTTGTCCCTCATGACCCGCTCGTATCTTCGTATATGACTTGAATCTATCTCAAGATCTCGTCTGGATCTACAGGTTGCTCCATAGTAGGCGGATCATGTACCTCAACTCTGCTTTTCTTCTACTATCATAGCAACACTGCTAGCTCGATGAGAGGGTCTGCACTCATGACTATGCCCTAGACTATGACACCACTTGTATAGTCAGGAGAGGAATCCACATGCCAAATACGGGAAGTCTTATACGATAATCTCTGCGGTAGTCTTTGTGTCCAGCTATTTCATCAGACTAATAATCATTTAGAGCCTACCTCATCAACGTAACCCTCAACTTCTCTTTTAGACTAAATCTCACTGCAGTACATTCATATCAATCCACAGCTACTCCACCTCGGCCTCCGTGTGATGGATTCTATCTTTGTTGTGCTTGTGCCTCATTCATTGCATCCCCATACAGGGATATCAACATAAATATTTTGTGCCATACCAATAAATGTACAGATGTCAATGGTGTCACACCCTATCCACCCAATAATGGTATCCAACACCTCCCTACCTACAACCCACCAATAGCATGTCCCATACCGACATCTACATCTTCTGTACCTCTTCATCCTGACATCATCGAGGACTTGCTGCACCCTCATATCTTGGGCACTGCTAAACCATCACCCAAGAAATTTTGCCAGAGCATCGTAAGATAGCCTCCTTAGATATCGATACTCATATCATTGGCCCAAGCTCTCCTACCCATCCCCCCATCAATGGAGGTACCTAGAGCCTCCTCCTAACCCACCCATACCTCGAATCTTAAGTCATCCGGCCGACATCGGCCATATCTAGGATGTCCACGGGAGGATCCCTCTCAAAACCATGGTGGCACCATGGGCCGCTCTCATCTGTCTCCTCATCAGCAGGAGGTAAGGTGCAAGAGCCTCGGGGACATCTTATTTCAAACAAAATTTTCTCCTCATTCCATCAAACTAAAAATGACCAGTCATCAGTGTACCTCTACCAGCCATCTACCGCCAGCCGAATGGCTTGCAGCTGCTCATCATCCTCGTCCGGACTCACTCATCTCAACCAAGGTCTCCATATGATGTCCTCAAGAGTAACATCTCTCAAACTTACCCACTCCAAAATGGGTCACCCTCATGCGACCTCTTAAACCCTTCTAGGCCACTATGCTCCATCTCAAAGCATGGGATAAATCCTTCTTGCCTCAACATGCACGAGTGTAGGGCAGTGGGAGTAACCTCTCAATAGAAATCTCTTTCCAGGCCCGCCCTTTGTGGTGAAGGGATCACCTCAATCCTATCTCCTACCCCAAAAACCTCGTACAACTCTCGATATACTTGGACTAACGAGATAAGAGTGCTCAAGCAAACTCAATTATGTGCTCCACCATGTCACTTTAACCAGTTCTAGCGTATTCAAGGTAAACAACTACCCCAAGGCTATTGGGTAGAGCATATGTAGAGATCATCATTATCACCACACACTACCAATCGATATCTTATCCTTTATCCACAATCACTCGTAATCCATCTTTCAGACATCAATCTCCCTCAATCATCCCCAAAAGAATCTCTCCAACACGGCATTCTCATATCATCTATAGATGTGCTCACAAGAGAACACCCTCGATCAAAAGTCTATAAAATTAAGTTACACATCCTCTGGTGTAATGAGTCATTTCCCCCGTAGAAACATGAAAGGTGTGTTAGTTTATATCCCATTGTTCACACAATGTAAGACACGTCATTCTACTCCATTCGTGTGGATGCTCTTACATTCACACATACCTTAGAAATGTGTGTCATCCAACCATGACATCTCATCTTTCAATCTTCATCAACTACTCACAATAACAATCTTAAAATTCATCACGGAGTGACGGAGGTTCAAAGCATCTTCACCTGTCCAAAACACAACAAACCACACATCAGTAATCACATGTAATCCATTAAATAATATTGCATCGTCATAATTTTCAAATTCATTCTATTTAATTTGACACACAATTCAAAGCAAAACCAACGCCCAAAACACCGACAAAACACACTCGACATAACAATACTACATTTGGACACCCATTTTTTCATTTCATGGCAAAGGTAGCAAGCGATGTGACAAAAAGCATCTTGGACTCCCAACAACCCGATTCAAATTTAGCTCCCTTATTAATTGGACGTGAAAACATAAACCAAACAACATCTCAATAACAAACAATATTTTGGATACCAATTTACCCACTTAGCGGTAAATGTTCGATAAATTTTAAAAACAACACACCAATCTACACAAATCAAAATCAACATTATCATAAATACATCAAAATTGAACATGCATTAGTAGACATAATTCAATCCTAAAGGTCATATTTTGGAACGTTGCTTCTTTTTGGTGAAAGATCAAACAGAACGTTAAAATCAGTTTCAAGTCAGACTCTCTACTAGCTCATTTTTAGTTTTAACACTAAATCTACACTCATGCACGTAAATCAAAGGTAGGGTAAACGAAGTCATTCATCAAAAAAAAATATATTTTGGACACCCATTTTGCCCTTCTACTAATAGTGAAATTTTCATCGGTTTTTCAAATTTTACCCCTAACTATCAAATCTAACAGTCTAAATTTTGATACATTACCAAGCGACAAATTCTAAAATCACATCAAAAAAGGCAAAAAATATAGATTCATAAATTAGGATACATTCCCTGCTTTAGCTAAGGAGATAGCGCCAAAACCTATCAATATATTTACATGTGTTACTTAAAAGCGACGATCCCGAACTTCTACTCAGCTCTACCCATTAACTCGGTCAAATTTAAAAACAAAAGAAAGTCTAATTTTGAAAATGGATCATATTTTAGGTACCCATTTTGACAATCTCTACCTTACTTTTTGTTCAAATTTTCAATAAAATTACAAAAAATTTTCCATAGGATCAAAACCCACCCTCATTCACTTTTCCAGGAAATTCGAGCAGAAATGGCACAAGCAAGAGGACACCGACAGTTGGTTACAGTGCTCACTACCGGTTTACTCTGCGTCCCCTCATCAAATTTTTCAGTCCCACAATCTCAATCTCATTCTCATAAGTGTTGTTCGATCCCTCAAGAATAACTCTTCATTAGTGCAAAAAGTTATAATGAGAGCCTATTCACAAGCAGATGGGCCAGAAATATGCATTTATCACTAATTAACTCCTCAAGAGGGCAAAATGAATAAATTCATTCCCAGGTGGCGATTTAGGTCAAATTCACCCTTAAGATTTGCTAAATTAGAGAAACAAAACACCCCCAAAACCTAGAGAAAGTAGGCAATGGCACCCTTAAAGCCCTAGGGACCTTCCAAAGTCACATTTAACGCTACTTGTAATCATTCATCATGCATTGGTATCTTATCAATATTTGCCATCAAAAATCACTGCATTCCATTTGTCTCATTTTTGATTCATCGTTTGAGGGGGTATTCATATCTAAAGTGAGTTTGAATACAACCAAAAAACTGAAAATCAAAGTGCAATTAGCACATTGTCTACAAAAATTTTTTGTTAAGAGATTATCACTACAAATCGTCTCGTCACGATCGGACATCGGTTACAATCCAAAGAGAGCTGTGTGGGACCATCGGAGAAGTCAATATGGCATTCAGTATATCGATTACATAATGGGTGTATGTTTGATTAATCCTATTGCAACATTTGAAAATGGACTTCCACTACGTTGATCCGATCACAGGTTGACAATCCAAATGTTAAACTAGTTCAAATGGTTTAACACTTATCACCATGTTGTAGTAGCTCAAATCAACAACAGAATATTTAGATAGGCTTTTGATCTATTCATACTTTTTAGACCACAACTTGATCGTAGATCACCAAGACCAGCGATCAAAAGTTATCATTCTCAGCAACTGGTGGCATCGTAAATATCATACAAGCTTGAAAAACTACGTCCATTGCATTCATAATCATTCATTTTTCATTTACCGAGCATTGTTTTATTTCTTTCCTCTTTTCCTTTCCTTGTCTCTTCTCCATCTTGGCTATTAGGTCTAAATTTGTATCCTCATTCTTTACTTAAGTGGATACATGCCTTTGATTAGATCCAATTCTTTTCCCTTATCTTCTTGAGCTCTTCAGTCAATCTTGTTATGGATCATTTCAACCAATTGGCTTCCATGCCTTTTATTGGATCCCATTATTTCCCTTCTCTTCTTGGCTATCTAGTAAATGTTGTAGGTCATGCTAATGGCTATTTATTCTTCTGGATTGGATCCCCACATTATTTTCCCTTCTCTTCTTAGCTATTCTAGTCAATGTTGTTGGTCAGTCCCTTGGACGTCTTATACCTTTGATTGGATCCCATTATTTTCTCTTCTATTCTGGCTGTCAGTCAATGTGGTCGCTTAAGCAGCTTCCATGCCTTTGATTGGGTCCCATTCTTTTCTCTTCTCTTCTTGGGCAATCCCATTAATGTTTCTCTGGTCATACTTTAACATCTCCACCATGATTGGATCCCATTATTTTCTCTTCTCTTCTTGGCTATCGATCAATGTTGATATAGTCACTTCAAGAAACTACATACCTTTGGTTGGATCCCATTCTTTCCCTTCTCTTCTTGGCTGTCTAGTCAATGTTGTCAATGGTTTATTTTTGTCTTGCGGCTACATAGCGTTAGTTAGATCCAATTCTTATCTCTTCCCCATCTCGGTATATCAATCAGTTATGGTCACTCTTTGGGTGGCTACATACCTTTTATTAGATCTAATTGCCTTCTGTCCTTTTCCTCTACACAAACCATTATATTTCCTTGTCTTAAATTCTGTTTATACTGGTATAAAGTAAAAGAGAGGTAAATATAGACATCAAAAAGTTACACCTGCTATGCCTACGTACCCGTAGATCCTTGAGGATCCTTGTGAGTTTACATAGGCCATCCTAGGTACCCCTATGTCTATCGTAGAGCAGTTTAGACTATTGTAAATCCTCCCAGAACATGTATATATTTTTATATTCATGTGCAGTCATCAATGGATGGATGTAGTCATGCGTATTCATCGTAAATCAACAATCCAGATTGTCATAGCATAGTGTAGATTCCTGTCTACTACTTCCTGCCTGGGGTCCTAAAACCCTCATAAGCCTCCAGAATGCCATCAACATTTAGCCATTAGGATATCATCCAGGCAACCAATTTGCACTCAGTGGAGACCCCCATAGGAGGTATTAGTTGACCAAAAAATTAATAAGTCAATACCTAAAATCTAATTTAATGTTGACTTCTTAAGTACCTTTTTAAAATTTGATTAAAAGAACCTTTAATATTAGTTAACACTAATTTCATCTTCCACTTGTAAAGAAATAAGGGTTTATTAGGATGTTTTTTTGTCATGTCTTAAATTGACTCAAACACCTCCTAATCAGGTCAGCCTAATCCATCCTCACACGTGTGAGGATGAGATATTTCACATAAGGAATGTGATGTTGCCACATTGTATTTCTTAACCTATTAGTCAAAAATCTAACCTCGGTTTAGTCAACCAGCTCTTTTTATGCACCCACTTTTACCTATAAATGATAGGTCCCAAATCCCTAATTAAATCAGTTATACATACAGCAAAAGTATAGTTATATATTTTTGAATGCGAAATCAATATTGAATAGTCACTTCACAGCATACCTAGTCATATTTCAACGATACACAAAGGCACCTATATGCCTGGGAGTCGTCCATCGAAAATAATTTCTCTTACTCATCAACTCAAATCTGCCCTACCTCTTGAATACTAGCCTCGGTTCACCCCCAATTGGTGAATTGAGTCTCGACCCAAATCACTCTATATTTGGGTGGTGAGATTTCTTTAACCAATTATCACCATACGTAGAGTTTATCACATGTTTTATTCTATTTTTATTATAATTTTATCTTCATAATCATGGGGCGACTGGTGTCATCCTCCCATCATACTAACACCTTTTTGTAGGTCTACACAAAGACAAGGAGGAAGAAGCTTACAACTACTAACCGGTGGTGGCCACATATCAAAAGAAACCACCTGCTTGATGGACATTAAGAAGGCATCAGGCCTATTTGTATTCACTTGAAAGAAAAGGAGAAGAAAGGGAGAAGGAAATACTCCTGTTTGTAACCTGTACAAAAATTAATCATGAATAAAATACATATTTATGAATGACTTGTGTTATTACTTGTTGTTGGATCAAATCGTCAACTGTGGTCATTTCAATTATTTTTTTCATGCTCAAGTAACATAAAATGAATCCATGCATCATTTTTATTTATTTTAGAGATATATTTTAATATTTCCTTTCATGCTTAAAGAAAGTTTTAGAAAGGATAAAACTTTTAAATGCTGCTAACAAAATAAGATAAAATCTACCTAAAAATACTTCAATCTAGTAAGATCTCATCACTTCAGCGTGGTCATCCCGAGGGCCCAATCATATTTAGATTTTCCTTTTACGGATTTCACCGTTAATCAAGCATAGCATTATATGGGTAATACCATTTAGAGCACCTTGTTCGGTTATTTACAAATCATTGAGAGTAATTCAAGTATTTATTTGATATATTTTCACAACATACATGCTTCATTTAAGTAAAGGAACATTGGAGAAATTTCTATTTCTTTGCAAGAGAGGGTTTTTTTAATCAAAATCCTAGCGTAAGTGTGGTTTTTACAATTGCGTAAAATTACCACTCAACACATCTTCAATAGTTCAATATGGATGATTACAGAGTCTACTAAGATTCAACACTTTTACTCAATATGATTACTATGAATCACTTGAGTGAATGTACAGACTCTATTATCTATCTCTTGTGAGGAGATACCCTTTACCTCTATCATACTCAACCTAATTTTCCTTCATTGTTGCTATTATTCTAGGTGCAGTAGGCACCTTGAGAGAGTTACTAGACCAAAGTTAAAAGGATCCTTGAATACAATAAAGTTACATATAAGTATTATTCTATTGGTTCATCTCTATTTTTATAAAAAATTTAGATGAAAACTAGACAATTGATTTTGATGAGTTGTGCTCCACCATAGGTTTTGTCTTCTATATTTATTTTGGCCCTATTTCTTGGTCTTTTAGACAATAGTATATTATTTTTAATCTTCCATAGATTTTGAATATCATGTTGTCAATGAAGCAAAAAAAAACCTTTTACATATGATTATAATTTTAGAGTAGGTGGTCATTTCATAGTTCTACATAGTCACTCTTTGGTGCAACAATGAGAGCACAACTCAACTTGTCTATAATCCAATGTTTTTCACCAATGGACTAAGCTTATTGATCTTTGAATCCATTACATGCAATGGATTTATGCCTCCGGGATTCTTATTTTTGTGCCATTAGTGGAGCAAGTGGGGACATCCTAACCAACATCTTACTAAGTTCTCTTATGTGGATGTAATAGTGTAGAACAATGCTCCTTAAAGGGGATAATAGTAGGGTCTCTACGATATATGCCCTATTTAGCTTAGAGGGATGTTAGAGTATATGTGGTGGTTAAGCTTCACTTGACACCAAATCAACTTTGTAGTGTATTTTATATATAATCCTTTTGTCCATATAAACCTTACAAAGTTTTTTTTGTAATATTTGATTATGTAACTCAAACACCAATTTCTTAACCTTCACCTAAAGGTAACTTGTAATTTGGCATAAATAATCCATTATATCAACCATTTTTTTAATTGGGTTGGATATTATTTATTTATCTTTAATGTATTTATTTTGGTTGTTCACAAGAGCACATATATGATATGCAAGTCTTTTTTGTATTTATATTCTTTTTAGAGGGAATGTGTTAAAATTTCGTCTCATTTCTAGAAGCTATTGTAAATCAGAAACTTCTAACTGGTAATAGAGGTTAGTCATTGAACCATTTTCATTTGATGAAATTTATTTAGGTTATCATCCTTGTGTATCCACATCACAATTATCTTTTACTTCTTTGCATTTCTTCCTTTGATATGATATAGTTGAATCAATTAAATTCTTTGTTGGACTCTTGCGTCTTTGAGTGTGTATTCATAATATAGGACTATGTCATTTGTAAGTTTTGAGTGAAAATAATGGATAGAAAAAGTTCTTTTTTATTAGGGAGTGGATCACTATTTTTAAAAATAACAACTCACTTTGAAATCATTTTTATCAATATGTTAATCTGCTGTAAAATACTTAAAATTTAGGGAGAAAATAAAATAAAAGTGATTTTTTTTTTTTGTAAGTTAATTAGTAGTATTATATTATTTGCAAGAATATAGAAGCTTCCTAATGTTTTTTCAACATATGGCTTTGCTGGACATAAACCAAGACCAATGGATCGGATATAAAACACATTTCGGAAAGTGAGTAAATCTTCACCTAGTACATGATAAAAACACTACAAGCACATAGAAACGGATCCATCCTTAAGACTAAAGATAGAAATCCGAATACAGAAAAACAAAGAGAGTTCTTTGGGTACACCCAAACCAAATAGTAGGTATGATTATGGAAAAAATCTCATGATCAAGACTACCATGACCTTTATTCGTTCATCCACCTTTTTTTTGCTAGAAACTTGGATTATTCTTACTCATCCTAAGGTTTGATAATGCGGGAAGAAGCGAGGTAATTTTTTAAATTGCTTTCGATGCGTAAATTTTTCCCACCTATCACATTTTTAGGTGATGTTTCAAATAGTTATATATTTTTTAAAAATGATGATTCCCAACATTGTCATATTTCCTATCTAGGTCTAGAGCAAATCTTTAATCTTAAACTAAATATATCTACAAAAATATTTTGGTCTTATCAGCTCTTTCCCATGAGGGTGGGATTATAGAATTGGAAAGAGTGAGGTCTCCATTTGCATTTTGATCTCCCCACTGTATGCAAAAACATCCTTTGGTTATTCCCTAAATTTCATTTAAGGTGTTAGTTAAAACTTTGGGACTAAACTAAACTCTGGTTTTGGAAAATTCTGAATTTTTTGAAAGTAGAAATGAGCTGTAATAAGACATAGAATACATACTGCAGAGGTTATGTGATGGGATGCTCATACCTGTGTGGAAATGATGTTGTTAAGATTTATGATATGAATGGGTTAGAAACAGTCTAAATGATGATGAGACAACCATCAATTATGCATAGTTCTAAAGAGAGAAAGAGGTCTTTATGAAAATGGTGGAATTTTTTATCAAAGGTACGGACAGAAAACCAAGACCTCAAATGCTTATGAAATTTAGTGTCTAATGTCCTACTAGTTACCCTGAGACTTTTACACTTCCATAGTGAGGAAACTTATTAAAAATATGGTAACAACTAATCATTGTCAATTTTTTAATGGTGGCTAATGCACATGCTACCCTGTGGTGGTGTTTCTATCCCGGTCAACAAACCCTGGACCATAAATCCCAGTGTTTACTGGTTTATCTTTATCTTGTTTGCTTTTCAAAATCTGTTAGAATGTAACCTTTCTGGTAAGTAGCAAGTTCTTGAAGTCTCTTAAATCAACACAACTTTCAAAGATGGTATTTTGGAGCCTTCACAAATATTAATAATATTGAGGGAATATACTTCAATTGTGATTCTACCTAGGTTGTGTTTTATTAATAAAGACCTCTTCTTAATGTCATTGCTTGACCATGTGATTAGATTATTTACTAAGGTATTAAAAAATGCTAAAATAGAGTTTCCTTTATGATATCACATTTTTTCTCTTACTTTTGCTTTTTGGATTGTCTTTTTGCTTGCTCCATAAAAATTCAATTTGACCCATCACTGGGGTGGGGACACCATTTAATTTTGCTTTATATTAGGTTTGAGATACGATCGTGTCTTAGGAAAAATACTCAAAGAATGATGAATGGCAGATTTCAAACCCAGAACAAGCAGATCATTTGAATAATGGAAGTGTTCTTTTGGCAAAGGAGATAATTCTCTTTTTAGGATATAATGTCTTGGAAAAGATTAGATAACACTCTAAAGGTTCCTTTCTAACTATATTTTCCAAATAAAATGATATAGACAAAACCTCCAAATTGTGCTCATCTTGGGATGGTGGAAAGGTTGAGAGCCCTTCAAATGAAAAAAATCCACAATAAAAGGAGGTTTTACCCAACTAATTTGGAACCTTTGGAAGAAGTTTTCAAGAGCGGATATGGAATAGGAACGATTGAGAAAGATGTTATGGAAGTATTCCCAATTAAATAAGCTGAAAAATATCTATTTGGAATAATGATCCTTATTTTAATGAGGTTATCAACTATCAAATTTATATTTTGAATGGCAAGCCAAGGAAAGAAAGCAATTTTGGGGGTAAGGTGTTTGATCCATACCAAATTAAAAGGAATATGGGTTTCTTCTTTGGGAATGAGGAGCTTATAAGCAGATTTGACTGTAAAATTTCCATATTCTATTGGGATCTAAATAATGTTATCTTTAACTTCTCTATGGGGATTATTATGGAATTTAGCGGTCTTTCTAAGGCCCTTGATTCTTTCAGGTGGTGGATGTTATGAATGCTTTTCCACCTGCAAATGTTATTTGTTTGTAACAAATCATACTTATAGTCAAAGGTTACAGTCTGTAAGTCTTTTAAAATCTTGATGTTTTGATCCTGAATGAGTGGCTTATTTTCTGTCTGCCCCTCTACAATTCAAAGTTTTATTGATCTACCATACCCCCTTTCCCCACCTAAGTCACTTTCTCGATAGACTCTTTATTTAGACTTTTCCTTTCTATAAACTGAGCCATTTCTTGATTTATCATTAGAAGCTTTGTGCTTTTAACGTCCTTCTTATTGACTATGATGTGGTCCACTCCACGTGCTCTTAGATAATCATATCCATGATTTTTCAACTATTGAATTCAGTTTTAAGTTTTTAAATCTTCTCAATCCAATTCCTCCTTGATCTTAGATCAATTTTATTTCTAAACTACCATATGGAAGTGACTTTTGTTTTTAGTCTAGTTCATTAGAATTTTTTTTGAGTTTAGTCAATCTTTCATACAATTTTGAGGGAGCTTAAAATCGAGGTAGCTTCAACTATGAATTGTGATCTTTTCTCCTATAGTAATTTACTTTTTGAATGGGGATAATTTTCTACTTCAGTAATTAGAGAAATCCTTTCTTTCTTGAAAAATTAACAATCCACATAGGCAAATGGGGTGATCGGAGTTCATTTATGGAAACTTTTATCAAATTACTTAAAAATGATAAATTATTTTTCGATAGAAAATTGCGAATAAATCCACAAACAAAGTAAATTGTCATAATTAATGAGTTGTGATTATCCTTGTATAAATATAAATTCAAGATTTTGTTGAAGTTTGTAACAAAGTTGTCATTCCATAGGTACCTAAAATTTCACTAAATTTATGAAAAGACGTTTTCAACAATTAAATTAGATGCATTTATTTTGTAAAATGGATTAGACCATTTTAATCACAAATCAATCCCTTGGTCCCATTGGGCTATGGCAAAATCCACTTTAACTCCAAAAATGTAACTTTTATGTCTCTCAAATACATTTAATACTTTAAAGAAGGATATATACCTCTCTTGAGTCTCTAGGTTTAGGTCAATCATTATTATCATAACTAATCTAATCTAATCAAATCACTAATCTGATCTAAACTATCTATTAAAATATAATTAGAAAAAAATAAATGTTTGAAGGTAAGGAGTTATGAGAGATTATTCAGTAACTTGTATAAAATAAAATATGTGCCATCATCATTGCAAGGAAATGGCTGATGATTAGTTAGCTACGTGAAGAAATCAATAACAACACATTTGTCTATACAATATGTTTGAGAAATAATACCAGGGGAATAACAAAAAGCAAAAGGGGAGTACCACAGTCCTACTATGCCATTCAATGATCCTACTTAGAAATGCCAAAAAAGTGAAATCAAATGTCATCCACAATATTTCTAAATATTCCAAGTGAGAATGAATACAATATCGAGTCACAGAGTGAATATTTGATTATTATCGTACCACTTGAAATTTATAATGGAGCCCATAAATTTATTTGTAGCAAATTCTTCACCTAGGAGTTATCTATGATAACAAATTTCTATTTTTGGTAATTCTACTAATTTGAGGGTATGTTTAGAAAAATGATGCACCATTACCATGTTAAATTCCTCCAAATAATCCTTAAACCATTGAAAATATTTTTAATTTGTTATTAGTGATAAAAATGATAAATTTCCTTTCTAATTGACGACCTTAGATTTTTTGCTTTCTTGTCCTACTTGGCCTGATGATGAGTGGGTTCCTCCTGAGATGGATTGATTTACTCCTATAAAGAGAGTATATTTATACTTTCAAAATAGCATCTATATGTGAAATCAGATCATAGCCTTGAATGGGTGCTTTTTATTTCCATTTTATCTCAAGATTTTGGAGGATTTAGTTCTTAAAATTTATTGGTTCTTCAAACCTCTTTAAAATCATGGGTTCTAAGGTAGTAGTTGGAATATAATTTTACTATTTTATAAAATAGATTTAAAATATATAATGGACCCAAAATATATATGTGACATCATTCTACATATCATGAGAGTTCTTTACTAAAATTATTATCTTTATATATTTTGGAGTCTGTTATATACTTATTTTGTTTTTAATCTATAATTTATAAATTTTAAAACGAATAAATAATATTACATTACTCTCTATAAGATATCCTTCTCTTATTTGTAGATAAAATAAAGTCTTTGGTGTGAAAGGTGATCACTACTCCTTAAGAGATATAAAGAAAGTATATGTCCAAAATTTAGATTCAACTTAATATGATTTATCTTTTTATACTATCTCAAATCAAGAATCAATGTGACTAGAATTATTCCTCAAATGTTCAAATAATATCATTTTCATGGTTTTTATTTTTACTGAAGATTTATTTAAAATGAGGAAAGGTTAACTTTTACATCTATTCTATGGATAAAATTTGATACCTTATTTATAGAAGAATTTAAAATAAGAAAATTAAAAAAAGTGGATATTATTTAACTAGGTTCGGCATGTTCCTTCTAAAAATTCAAATTTAGACAATCTTTGAAATTATACATAGTTGAGAGTGAACTGGTTATTATTTTCCTTAAAGGGTAAGCAGTCGATTTCGGGATTTACTTATTATTATAGCTCTCCACTCAAGTATTTAAGTAAACTACTACCTTTACAAATTAGCACCCCTAAGGTTTTAACCGGTCTCTTCTGGAGGGATAGAAAAGCATGAGGTAAGGGACGCAACATTAGGTTTGATGAAGGAACGATAGAAAAGTAAATGTATAGTAGGAAGAAGATTCTGAGCTCGATGATGGATATTTTGATATGAATAGGAAAAACCTTCGTGACCTAGGTTGCTCAATCCTGGGTTAATATCTTGAAATGTAAGCAAAAAATCTCAAATAGGAGCTTCAACCTACAATTGTTGAATGAAAACTACAAATCCAAGATTATTTGGTAGACCCTCGTAGTTTGAACAAGTGAATATGCTCTCTTGTTAGGGAAGTTAATTGAGTTTGACCCAGGTTGGAAGTGTGAAGTCGGAAGCACTACATAAAACTAGGTCATATGGACATTGTGTCCTTCTTTGAGGGTTTTTCATTTTAAATTGAACTTTTAAATGGACTGTGATGCCATTCTTCAAGGAGGGACATGGTTTTCTTTTCAGAGAAGAGGGGTTTTTATTTAAAAATGAATCTCTAATTTTAGAAACCTTCTTGAAAAACATTGATACGGCCTGCGATCCGGATTTATCTCCCTAGGTTCCCCAAAGTCACCTCCAGCATGAAGATGTTTTGAAGGTGAGGTGTGGCCAAGAAATATTGGACACTTAATTGCATTAGATCCAACAACCCCAGCTAGGTCAATAAATCATTTTACAAGAATTATTTATAAATCCAAGGCTTAAATCAAGAATACCTAAATCTATAAAAGCCCGATTTCAATTACTTGGATCTTGGAACCAAACCATTAAATATGAGAAATTCGATCATTAAGTGTAGGGTTTGTAAGTGGACATCTAAGTGTGCCATGCAATGCCCGCAAGAATAATTTTAAATATTGAGCATAAATTGGTTTTAAAAACAATTTATTCATCATCAACAGGCCCGATATTTCGATGAAGAGGGATTCGGAGAGGTTATTAAAAGGGAAGGGCAAAAAAGCAGAGTGTTGGGGATCAAGAGATCAAGAGATATCAAGGGAAGAAGTATATGGAGAGATAATGACAGGGAGGTAAGTGGAGATTAATTTCCAAATCCTAATTTTAGAATAGTAATGTATTCCCCTATCAAATTCATTCTTGCATTTAGATATTATTGAAGAGATACCGAGTTGGTATAGAAGTACTAAACTAAGGCAAACTCCAATAAAGGAAAAGAAAGAGAGAGGTGAGAAAATAATTCTTATATAATGAAATCCACATAGAAACCATAATAGTTTGATGGAAATTTGGAGAAGATTATGAGAGAAAATTTAAGAGGTAAACACCAATATGTTTCAACTCATGGTAGAGTGTTCAAGTCATTCGAAAGGTCAATGGACTTAGGAGGTGAGACGAATGAGGTAGATCGTCAAGTGTTGTTACTGTTCAAAAATAATCCACCGGGGGATCTAGGTGGATAACACTCAGGAAAATTTATATTTTGGAGGGGGAAGAATATTTCCACCAAAAAAAAGAGATGAAAAATTTATCATGGAACATTGGGGGCTCCCTCTTTTCATGATTACTATGTTATATTCTTGAAAAGAGAAATAATAGTCTAAGATATTTTTTTTTCTTCAAGAGGCTCAACTAGACCCATGTTAAAGTGTTAGGATTTAGAAGGGAAATTTGGAAAAAGGAAGGTTGGGAATATAGTGAAGCAATAGGAGCTTCAGGAGAGCTCTTGTGTTTATCGGACAGGGAAATTTTTGGGGGTAAGTTAATTGTGAGTACAAGATGGTGGAGTTACAATTTTTTTCTACAATCTAAAAAATAGGTAATGGTGGTTTTTGACTAATGTGTATGCCCTTCCAACATTTGGGAAAGGAAGGTAGTCTTAGTTATATCCTAACTCAAATTATAGAAGTATTTAAGGAGACCACCACAGATTCTAGCATGAGATTTTAATACTCCTTTAAATGCTTGGGACAAGAGAGGGAGGATCTTCCACCATTTCTAAGAATGCAAAATTCAAGAAAAATAATGTCTCAATAATTAAATTGGTGGATGTAGATATTAGAATAATACCTTATACTTAGAGTCTTAGAAGGTTGGGAGATCAACTCATTCATATTAAATTGTACAGGGTTTTTATTTTTTGGGAGAGGTTGGAGCCATTTATTATTCTTCCCCCTTTTCAATCCCAAGGTTTAGGGTGAGGATCATAACTTAATCATCGACAATTTTTAGAATGGTAGGAAGTACAAAAATCATTTTATTTTTAATCAAGTAGTTCAAGCATAAGGATTTTGATTCTAAAATTAGAGGAATGGTGGCATAAATATTTTCCAGGATCTAAACTTAGATCCAAATAGTAAAAAATGATTATAGATACTATCAAGCAAAATCTTAGTTATGGAATGAGTAGTATTTCAGAAATATTTTATAAAAATATATAAAATATAGGAAAGCGTTATCAAGACTGAGATCATGGTTAGATCAAGGGAATCTCATTAGAGGAAATTGGAGCAACAAGAGAAGGATCTTACATGAAGAATAGCAAATATCTTAGCTAGTGATAAAGTTCAAACTAGAGAGAGCTAAAAGTCAGGATTAGATGACTAAAGGAAGGGATAAGTAATACAAAAGTTTCTTCATTTTCTGCCCCTCAGGTCATAGAATATCAATGAGATAAGTGAGGTTATTAGATCTGATGTATTAGTAGTCAATATAATCTTAGTGATATTCGAGAGAATGTGGTAGAATTCCTTAAGGATATCTTAGGAACTCGAGAAAGGAGGAAGATCTAGGAGCTCTCGAATAGTTGTTGGAGTCTGTATCCATCTCTACTAGATGATTTTAATGGATTACCTAGTTCTAACCGTTACTGAGAGGAAGTTAGAAAGGCAATTTTTAGATTAGGAGGTGAAGGCTCTGGGGCTAGATGGTTTTTCTAGAGGCTTTCTAAAGCTTTTGGAGCATTTGTTAGCCAAGGATGTGGTGAAATCTATTCAGAAGGTGAAAGGAATCCATTTTATCCTATAAGATATCAATTCCACTTTTTTGGACCTAATATCCAAATGCATGTAGGGCTAGATATTTTACATGAATTTAGTTCTATAAAAGCCTCTACAACACCTTATAAAGATCCCCTATCAAAAATAGTAGCTAATAGGATTAAAACAATTTTACCTTTATTATTGAAATGTTAACCAAGGGGTTTTTTTAAGGAATTTGGTAAATAATGGATGGAGCAGTCACAATTCATGATGTTATTGATTCTTTAGATAGAAAGGGAGGCAGAATATGGTAAAAAGTAGTGTGAATAAGTAGCATATAATCAAGTGTCTCTTGGGAGTTTTTGAAAAGGATCTTTAAAAATTTAGTTCATCAAGAGCGGGTAAAGTTGACCATAGATGTCTACCAGATAAGTTCTTAGTTTTGGTAAATGGAGCGGCAATGGGATACTCAACTCATATTCATGGATTATGTGAGGGAGATACATGATCCCCATATCTTTTTATTATTCTTACAAAGTCAACAAGTTTTTTTTTGTGTAGGAAGCAGTCATCAGAGGTGTCATCTGGGAGGTTTCAAAGTGACTCATTACTTAGGTTTGAGTATCTATCCAATAATTTATGATGATTCTATGATTATGTCAGTACTCTATAATTCAATCTCAATAAATTAAACTCATTCTAAACAACTATAAATGAGCGGCGGGGGCAAAAACTTAATTTCTTCAGGAGTATGGTCTACTTTCTAAATATAAGCATAAACAAAAAGCATTAAGAGAATTTTTGGGTTGTGTGATTGCTTTAATTCCCTCTTATTACTTGGGAATGCCACTCTTTAAAAAAAGAATGAAATATAAGTGTGGAACCCATTCATGAAAAGGTTTTTAAAAAGTTCACCCGATTTGGAAGGTAATTTATTGGTGGGAGGGGGGAGCGGGAACTAGTTCGATCCACCTTGCGAGAGCATTTCCATCTGCTTTATGTCGGTTTTAAGATTCCTACTATTGTTAGGGATAATTTAGAATAGATCCAAAGATCATTTTTATGGTCTTGTTAGGAGAGGGATAAAGATTCTATCCTTAATGAAATTGGGATCAAAGCTATTTTCTTAAAAAAAGAATATGGGGCCAGGGCTTTGAGAGCAAATATGAATGAAGCCTTATTGGTAATATGGGATGGAAGTTGATTAATAATGATATTTGGACTAGGTAAAAATTCTAAAAACAGCAATGAAAAAATGAAAAACTGTCCTTTACCCAAAATTGAGCGTTAGGAAAAATGACTCCCATGGTGACCTCCCCGCCGTGGCATCTGTTCGCGGGGTTCCCTTAATGGGATTGGCGGGTTTCCCAAGCCTCCTCCAGGGACCTAAGGTAGGGTGAGATACCTCCCCTCATAGGATGGATCCATGGGACACGGCACAAACCCACGAGGGAATACCAATACCCCTCTCTTGGCTGGAGAATCTCACAAGCAGAAAGCCGCGAAAACCTAAGCATGTAGGATTCTAAACCGTTACCTATGACCGTGTAAAGGAGAATATGGTGTTCAAAATCTCGTTCAGGCGGGATAAACTCTCAAAAAAATCCCCTCTTGGTGGCATGTTCATGGGAGGGAGGAAGTGATATGGGGTCCATACAAAAATGGAGCTGGTTCCAAATGGTGAACGATGGGAAGCCTGGCATTGGCCCCTCTCGGGGTTTCTTCTTTGTAATCCTGAACAAAAGGATGATTATGCTGGATCCTCCTTGGGGACCTTGTTTCTTTAGTAGGAAAAGTCTATTTTAAAAAATGGGGATATCACTGACAGACTAGGACATCAACTCACACCAAATCGGGTTCGTCTCCCAGAGCTTCCCATCTAGTTTTGCTATGAAGATATCCTTCAGTGGATAGGGGGTTACATTGGGGAACCCATGGAAATCAACCATACAACAAAGGCCTGATCTATCGTGGGCTATAATCGAATCTGTGTCAATGCCAACCTTACCTCCCAGAATCCCCAACCTAGTATTCTCTTTTTAGGGACTTCCATTGATCATCTTTTAATAAAGAACAAACTTGCATTTTGCATTGAATGCAAATACCGGCGGGGCACCTCGATCCCAGTGTCCATCCTCAAACTTTTTAAGGAAGCTCTAGTAAAATCTCCCCCTCCTCTTGTTTCAAACAAAATCGGTTGAGGCCAAGGGCCATGTTCATTCCAAAGGAGTCGGGGGCACCCAACGAGGAAGAGATAAGGAAGAATCTTGCTCACCCAGAATCCCTCATACAAATCCTCCTTCAAACTACGATCAAGTATGTTCTATGTTCACTTTCCCTAAAATATTTAAGCCATTAAGCTTTAGAAATGTTGAGGTTCTCTTCCTTGAATCCATTCTATGAAAACCCCTCCACCTATCCATTCCCCTCAATCCCCTTCCAAATATGGATCTTTACTCTTCATCCCTCGCTTATCTCCCTCCCCCCTACTTTCTAGCTTTGCAGTCTTACCTTTTGGTCCCAACCCCCTACTCCCTATCGGTGTGGTTTACCCTCGAAAGAACCCTTGTATCCCGTTCGGTCCTATCCTCAATCACCAAAATATGCTTCTAGTCCCTCCCATTCTAAAGCAAATTTTAGCTCCATCATCACAAGAAGGCGAGAAAAGGTCTCATGGGTGCTGGAGGCTGTAAAAGAGAGAATTCGCCATCCAACAAGAGCAAAATAAGAAGGATATCTAGTTTAGATAGCTAAGATGCCATTAGCCTATTTACCTAAATTTGTTTAACCAAGATAAGGATGAGACTAAGAATCTCAAATCTTTCGTGGATGGTAGTAAGAGATCTCAATTCCCTCCTCTTCCACTCCAATAATAAAGGGGGTGCATGGACTCGTCCAAGAGAATCATGGACTTCCAAGAGTTTGTATTAGAGAATGAGCTTATGGACATCCATATCATAGATAGCCAATTCACCTAGAGAAATAAAAGGGTTGGGGCTGAGCACATCCAAGTTAAACTGGATCAGTTTTTCATTTCTTAGTAGGCCATTCCCCTATTTGGAGACACATCCTTGATCCCTCTCCCCATAATAGGCTCTGATCATTCCCCTCTCCTCCTAGAATCGAATAAGGCCCCATATTTCAAAACCCCTTTTAGATTTGAGAACATGTGGATCCATCACCCGAACCTAAAATAGAATATTGGTGAGTGATGGAATTCCCCTATCCCAAGAATAGCCATCTCTCAGGTTTCCCAAAAGCTAAAGTCCATCAAATAAAATCTAAAAATTAGGAACAGGGAAGTGTTTGGAAATATCTTCAAGGCCAAAGAAGAAACGTTAAGCCAACTCAAAATTTTAGAACAACAAATCTAGTATGATCAGTGGACCCCTCAGTTGAGAAATGAGGAAAGATAGCTTCTAGAAGAATATCACAACATTATTTCCAGAGATGAGAACTTCTGGTGACAAAAATCTTGAGCTCTTTGGCTCAAGGATGGGGATGCTAATACAAGGTTATTCCATACATCTACTTTGCGCAACATAAGAACAAATAAGATCAAGGAGCTCACCCTGTAAGATGGAACTATCACTTAGGATATCTTCAAGATCTTAGAGGAAGCCTCATCCTTTTTCAACAACATGATGGGAGTTGCCATACCCACCAACACTGTAGCCCAGGAAGCTATGCTGGAAAACATTCCCCCCTTGTTCACCCCCAAAATGAATCAGTATCTAATACAACCCCTATCTGATAAGGAAATCAAAAGTGCCTTATTATCCATGAAGGTTGATAAGGCTCCAGGTTTGGATGGGTTCCATCCCCCCCGTTTCATTTAGATTTTCTAGGATATAGTGGGAAAATATGTTTGCAATGCCATCATGGAGCTTCAACTCACCAAAATCATCCCTCGAGGGATCAACTCCACCTTCATTGCCTTGGTACCTAAAAGCCCCTAGTGCAAAACCATGAATGATTTTAGACCCACTAGTTTGTGCAACATCATCTACAAGATCCTAAAAAAGTCCCTCACTCAAATATTGAAGAAAATCCTCCCTTCCATCATTGATCCTTGCCAAGGTAGCTTAGTTGAAGGAACATCCATTAATGATAGCATCATTTCCCTCCATGAAACGCTCCATTCAACCATGTGCAACAAGAAAGCGACCATGTTCCTAAACCTAGATATCAACAAATCTTTTGATAGGGTGGATAGGGAATTTCTCTTGAAATTCCTGTCTCGATTTGGTTTTCACTTAGAATATATTAACCTCATCAAGGGATGCATCTCATATCCATGGTTCTCAGTTTTAGTCAATGGTTCGATTGTTGGTTATTTTCCTAGCCTCAAAGGAATCAGATAGGGGCATCCCTTATCCCCTTTCCTATTCATCATCCTTGTCGAATCCCTAGATAGAGCTTTCAAGTAGGCTTGTGTGACAGGGTGTATTATAGGAATCGGGCTTCTTCAGAATCCCCTCCCCTTTCCCATCAGTAGTTTGTTGATGATACCATCATTGCTACTATAGCCTTCATTTTCCAATCCAAATCCATCAAAGGGATAATTGATACCTATGCCTCTGCTGTAGGCTAGGAGATCAACTACCTCAAAATAAAATGTTATTTTCTCAACACTCCAAGTAACAGGCAGTGGAATATTGCTCGCATCCTTCAATGTTGCATCGCAAATCTTACCACCTCTTACCTGGATCTACCCCTATTCACCAAAATCCTAAGAGATTCAACATGGGACAACATTATTGATAGTATCAGATGCAAGCTTACAGCGTGGAAAGGTTCCATACTATCTCAAGCAGCCAAAGCAACCCTCACCATGGCCATCCTCTAAAGCATCCCAATATATTTCATGTCTGTTTTCAAAGCTCCGAGCAGGTTCATTTCTAAATTGGCGAGATCCAAAAATTTTCCTATGGGTGGGTCAAAGCACTAAGAATTTCGTCTTGTGAGTTGGGATAAAATGCACTACTCAAAGGATGAAGGAGAGCCTCGGTGAAAGAATCTACCAACATGAATCTAGCCCATCTGGTAAGCGAGTTCTAGAAACTGTTTACCAACTTTAAGTGGAATGGGTCTCTATTTATCCGAGAGCTTAGTATCTCAGATATATGTCTCGGTAGACGATAACATCCCTATTAATGGATCCACCCCAGTAGGTGGTCATCCAAGAAAATCTCTCATCATGAAGGCTCCGATGGTATCTAGATAGATCATCTATCAACTCCAGGAAGACTTTTGGCTTAAATATAAACCCTCGAGGAGTTCCCTAATTTTTATATTATACCGGGTCTAGAGAGAATATGGGGAATCAAGGTGAAATATTATATATACAGGAAATGTCAGTGGAAGACTTTCCAAAGTAGGGTGGGGAACCATCTATATAATTTTCTCAAAACTACCATAATTTCCACCTCTGCCACCTTGGATCTCTCGATTTGGGATAGGACGAATAGTGGATATTTCTTAGTAAAATCAGTTCACTCCCTCCTAGTTAACCCTTGTGATTCCCTGATCCCTTTCAAAGTTGCCTGGATTAAGAGTCTTATCCCTAAAATGGTTTTTTTCTTGCCGCTATCCAAAGCAAAGTCCTGTAACATCTGACAACCTCATGAAGAGAGGGAATTCAGGTCTAAAATAGATTCCACCTATGCTTATCAAATTGGGAGTCCGTTAACCACTTGTTAATTGAGTGTGATTTTTAAAAGGAAGGCCTCACTTCAACATTTTCCCCTTCCTTTCAAATTCAAAGGGCCGTCTAAATCCTCTTTATATATTTTTCATCAAATGGGCCACCCCTTCCAGTATCCCAGGTGGATTTCTTCTGGAAAATTTACCCCATCACTTCATCAGCAGGTGTGGCTAGGGCGCAATGCAAGGTTTTCCATCAACTCATGTAACCTACTTCCACAACCATTAAATCCCTAGCCTATGCTTTTGAAAATTTTCAACTTTCCCTTGGCGAGGATTCCCGCTTAGCACAGGGAAGACGGCATCATCAATTCCCTCAACATTCCCATCCCCACCTTCTCCTTCCTACTCCCCATCCCATTTCAAACCCTGTTGGAATCACTCGCTAGATGGTTGGTCCTAATTCAATTATACGGGGAGATCTAAGGACGATCTTAGATAAGTAGGAGTAGAGGGAGTTATTCACAATCACCTTGGGAGATCGTCTTGGCCTTAGTAGAGAACCTTCACCATCAAACCAACAATGTAACCATAACGCTTGGACTCGTGGCAAGGTCTCCAATTGATCGGAAGAACCTACCTCGAAATTCTTATTGAAAGGGATTATTTAAACATTACTCGGCTACCTCACATCTATTAGAGATTCCCCCATGGAACATAAGACCACTAATCCAAAAACGAGGGAATTGTTGTGTCGGCACGTCCAGGTGGAGCGAACCATGTGTACGGGGAAGAAAATGATCGCTAGTCGGTTTGCCATCCGGGCATAGGTCATAGCCGATGATGGTGTGGCATGATTCCCCCACCAAATATTAAATTCGATGACACTCAGGAAGCACTTGGCAAGTCCCATAAGGGTTTCCATGCTAACCAATGATGTATATTTCAAAGTTATGCGAGGTGATTCTTGAGTCTTCCTCTACTATTTTCCTATGGAGGCGTGAGTAATTCCACCTGTGATTGGTCCACTCCAACAACCATCTAATCATAACTAATTCGGACTTCCTATCCCAGCTTTGTTCTTTCTGTTTTTCCTCAATCCCACGTAAATATTTTGTTTGCTCCCCTCGCTTGCCCCTCACACCATCACCCTATGTCTGCTTCTCCTTTCCTAACATCATCACCACCCTTGGATATCATCCCAATAGTCCACTCCATATTTCTATCATCCATCGAAGTAGTAGTAGGTCATCCACTTGTCCTTCATCCACTACTCCACAGGCCCTTTTGCTTCCCTTCTATTTTTATATCTTACTCATCATCTATTCATTGATGTCCCGATATTATTACTTTTAGGCCAATTTCCACCTCCCCTCTACCACATTTAATTTTTATTTCTTCCCCTTCTACCATGGTCTTTATAGAACCAAGCTCTCTCCAACTTGACTCTCTGTCAATTACCTTTCTGCAAGGCTACATGATCTTTACCTTGCTATCCAAGTTCTATGGAGACGAGGATGACATTATTGCAGATTTTATCTGCACATGGTCAAATGTCCATGTTTGTGTTAGAAATATTTACTTCAAGGTTACTCCTCAGCTGATTGGAGATATTGTGGCTTTGCCCCTAATGGGTCGTCTGGTTCGTCGTGACAAGAACTGTTGGGAGCCAAAATTGGAGGGATTCCCTAATTACCAAAACTTCCTATGGGATAGAGTGGCCCTAAAGAGAGAGTCTCTCCCTAATACTTTCCCCACTATCGCTATCCCTCTCATGTAGTATTTGCTTGTGATAGCCCAAACAGAGCAATATGTGGTGTTTTTCACCCTTCTTTAGTTAACCCGCCGAGGTCAGAGGTTTTCAAATCTCTTAATCTCCTAGGTTTCTATCATTGCTCCATTTATGTTTTTGTGGTTTCCTTACCCCTAAAAATCTACCCCCTCCCCTCCCACCAAGGTCTTTTTACCATTATAATTTACCATGTAATCTCAATACCCCCATTGTGATTACCCCTTATGATCAGAGCCTCCCTTCATCCACCTCCCAAAATCCCTGCTCACTCTTTGTCTAGTAGGCCTTGAGATAGTGAAGGAGGTTCCGCCACTTCCCTATAGGCCTGTTGCACATGGCAAAGCCCTTGGCCTTTATCTACCAATCCCCTTGCTTCCCTTTCCAAGCCTTCTACTTCTATAGTCAATCCCTCACCTCCCCTCCCCAAGGCTTTTGCCTCCCAAGGTTGTTGCCTCCACTTCACTGCCCAATCCCGCTCCCTCGGCTAGAAAAAATACTCTCCTGGGCAAGCGTAGGGTGAGAACTAAAGAGGCTTACCCTCATGTTCGAAGATCATCTTGCACCAAAAACCCAAGGCCGATTCAAGCCATAATTACCCCCTCCCA
>JAQPPZ010010908.1:0-31932 GCA_028583015.1 Wollemia nobilis
TGTTTGATTAAATCTGCACTAGAGGACTACTTATTCTAATTTGATAGTTTAAATAATGCTTATCTATAAAAGGTTGTAGATTTTTCTTTGTTGTTATCTAATCTGCACCATCTAAACACTCCTAGCAATAACTATATTTCCCTCTCTTTATGCACTTTCACTCTCTTCCCTTTTACAAAATAAAGCAAGGAACTAGCCTTCTCTGGATATTGAACCAGGTAAACTCTCTTTTGAACCCAATATTTCAATGTTGGCAAAGTATTGGGTGCAAACGTAACCAAAGGTAGATTTTGCACCAACAATTTTTGGCACGTTCTATGGGACCCAATCCCACCATATATACAGACCAAATTTTTAATGATTATATTTGTCCTATTCCTTTTTTATGAATCACCTAGTGACTCCGTCCAAGAGAGAAACCCTAAGAAAATCCTTATCCATTTTCTGGTCGAATACAATTTTTTATGAAAAATAGATCTAAAGCAAAAAATTTCGAAGAACCCATTGAGTTCTTTGAATTACACCTTGGTAGCCTCAGAGCTAATCCTGTATTAGTTGCTAGGACAACTTCTTCTTCTACCATCACTATAGGATCTATAAATATTTCCCCTACAACTCTCCCTATTATTGTTGCTAGTGGGATGTTAACTCCAACTACCCATATTCCTATAATATCAAGTAGAATTGTAACTACAATGGTCGTAAATTATCCAAGTCTACCTTACCCTTTATGGAACCATACAGGACTTCTAAATCTGGTAGCTCAACACCTGATTCCATCAATGGTGTTAAAGGCATTACCCCAGTATTAAGATATTGGAAATATGGCCTATGAACACCAGCAAGATGTAGCCACACTCAGACCAATACATAACATCATTAAGGAGGATGTCATGATAAGACTTTTAGTCATTTCCTTGAAATGGAAAATTCTCTACTAGTATAGAGCCCTCACCAACCAAACCATATCCACTTGGGGCCAACTTGCTAGTAAATTAGTAGAAGAGTTCAATGAACATGCTGACACGTTTTCCCTGCTAAATAATTTCACCATCATTTAGAAGCACCCTCAAGATAAAATAGTTGACTTCAATATCAGGTTCATCCAAACTTTATAAAGAGTACCTAACAAATTAAGGCCAACATATGAACAATCTATGTATTATTACCTAAGGGTTTTTAACTCAAATATAAGTATGGCTATCAGGCAATCCCAGGTATTTACTTTCCTAGAGATTTTCCAAGAAGCCCAAAAAGTGGAAAGAGATCTAATCAGTATTAGAAATTTCCCTACAAATATGATAATGCCTATCTTCTCAGATTTTCCACAAGCGTTCGATATTACTTTCCCAAAACCTGCTTCCACTTATAATGTAGGTATCCCTAAATGGATTGAACAATCTACTATCCTAGTAGTACATGTATCTCTCACTCCTCCAATGCTTCCTATCATACCTATACTTCCTATGGCGATAGTTTCACCGACTCCAGATCCTCAACTTACAGCTCTACAAGATCTATAATCAACCTTGAAAACTTTGACGAATAAGATGACCTCAATGGAAAGAAGAGAAGCAGAGAGAAATTTCCATCCAAGGATATTTCCATAGGTAACAAGAGATCAAGCCTCCACGAGTGATAGAAATCATGATAAATCAAATGTGTTTTATGCTAATGAATATAGTGAACCCACTAACACTTCAATAGAGTCAAAATTTTTGTGTTCTACATGTAACGATCCACACGGTGAAAACTCGTGTATGATCCATCAACATCATGTCTAGAAGATAGATATTGAGAAGGCTGAGAAAACCCTCAAAGGTCATATTAATATGATTATGGAAGAAAATCACAATCTCATGATGCCCTCTGTTGAACAAGTGGTTGTTCTAACCAGATCGAGAATGAAACCTTTGTAGGTGGACCCCCAAGAGCTTAATCCCTTGAAAGTACCTTCGCCTGTGAGGAACCTAGTTGAGAGAAGAACCTCCTATGAGAAATTTCCTCAAAGTTCAGGTCAGAAAGAAGTAGAAGCACATAAAGAAACACCCTTGCAAAAGGAAGTGGAGATGCAAGAACAAGTAAGAGATAAATTGAGATACCTCTCACTGACTAAGCGTTAAAGGATAGATGCTACTCAGGGGTATATAAATAAGTACAACATAGTTGTAAAAGAGAAAAATGTCGAACCTCTCCCATTCAACATAGTCGAAGAGATGAAGAAAACTCCCTCCAAAGAAGCTATGTATGAAGCTTTGCAATTTCTAGGACAGATTGATTTATCGCAAGAATCCTTGAGATCTATGAAAAATAAGAATAGAACCCCAGCTCAATTGAATTAATCACAGGCTAGTATGACGTCCACTAAAGGAAAAAACAAACCTCCTCCCTTTTGTCTATCTCTTCAAATGGAATGATGGGTGGTACACAACTACATGATAGACTCTAGAGATGCAACCACTGTGATACCCAAAGTCATATGCAACATCATGGGGATGGAATACACAAGGAGCAGCCCTGATATATTGCAACTAGATGAAACCCCCATAAAAATTGTAGGGGTGATTAAAGATATTATTCACATATTGCCTCAACTCATAGTTATACAAGAGGCAGTGGTAGTGGACCTAGAACCTTATTTTGGTATGTGTCTCTCTAGAGAATTCACCGGCAAAATAGGAGGATATTTATCATTATACTACTCGCACTTGGAAATTCCATTCAAGGTCAAGAGATTAAAAATATTCAATGAGAAACCTTCAATCTTTCATATTGAAAAACTTGAAGAGGAAGGTAAACAAACCGCTACAGTAAACATGATGATCGAGGAACTAGAAGACTTAAACTTGATGAAGGAAGCTCTAAATGTACTACAAGAAGAAGACCAGTTCTCTCTCCAAGAATTCAATGCCATTATTGAAATAGATATTGGAAGCTACTCAATTATGAAGCCCAAGAAAAGCAACCCCACTCCTCTCCGTCAGGTAGACCCATCTATCGATCAACTATGAAAACTTTTCTTCAATGGTGTCAAATGCATAAATGGAACTAGATCAGGTATTGTTTTAATATCTTGGACAGACGAAGAGAAATTTTTTTCTTATCAATTAACCTGGAGCTGCACTAACAATGCAGTGGAATATGAAGCACTTTGCTTAGACCTTGAGAAAGCCTAGAAGCTGGGTATTAAATAACTCCAGATTTTTGGATATTTTGAATTAATAGTGAATCAAGTCACTAAGAAATGTGTGAGTAAGCAACATTACCTTAAAGCTTACAAGAAAAAAATTTAGGACTTGCTAGAATCCTTTGAATATTTAAACCTCAAAGCAATTCCTAGAGAAAAGAACACTCATGCATATTTATTGGTTTTAGTAGGCGTAAATTTTTGCCCTATCAGAAACATCATCCAAAAGTCTAAGATAGTTAGACTGATCTACATGCCTTCCATACTAGATAGAGATACCTTTTTGTAGGTATTCAAAAATGATGAACATATAGGACTTTCTTATCAATGAGATAAAATGTTCAAATGACAGTGTCTAAATATGAGGAAGATGTAGACATGATCCAATTGAAAAATAACCAAATCCCAAAAGGATTGATCACTCTCAAAAGTATTTTTGATAACAATGATAGGTCAACTGGCCATAAAATGAAAGTTGAAAAACACATATACAAGGAGGTCCAAATGGAATCAGATAAATCTATTAAAGTGGGAGTAAACACTACAGAAGAAGAATTGGACCAAATTCAAAGATTATGCAAAGAATTTCCTGACATCATATCCTGGACTTACAGTGACCTTAAAGTCTACTCTAAAGAGACCATCCAACATACAATAGAGCTCGAATAAGGTGCAAAACCCTTCCAGAAAAAGAAAATATCTATGAATCCCAATATCAAAGCTATAATGAAATAGGAACTACTGAAGTTGCTCAAAGCCAGTATCGTCTACCCTATCAAGCATTCTACTTGGGTAGCTAACTTGGTTCCAATCAAGAAAAAGAATGGAGATATTAGATTGTGTGTCGACTTCTGAAACCTAAACAAAGCTTCACTAAAATATCATTATCCTCTCCTTCAAATAGAATAGACTCTACATACTATAGCAGGAGCAGAAAGATTCTCACTCTTGGATGGATTTTCTGGGTACAACTAGGTATGGGTCAAGGATGAAGATCAATTTAAAACCATATTCACCACCAAGTGGGGGACATTCACTTATCAGAGGATACCTTTTAGATTATCCAATGCTGGTGCAATTTTTCAAATAACAATGGATGTGGCTTTTGGAGAAATCATCAACAAGATTATAGTGATATACCTAGACGATATGACAATGTTATCTCATAGCAAGGAGGATAATGTTGACCATATCATAAGTTTTTTTGAAAAGTTTAGGGAGTTTGACATCTATTTAAACCTAAAGAAATCCATTTTTTTTGTGGAATAAGGGATTTACTAGGTCACATCATTTCTAAGGTCGGGTTGGCTATAGATCCTAACAGGGTGAAAGCACTGTTAGAACTTCCTCTACCCCCAAACAAAAAGGGCTTGCAATCCTTCTTTGAGAAAATCAACTTCGTATGCAAATTCATAAAATATTTTATGCAAATTATCAAACCTATGACCAAGTTGTTAAAAAATGATGTTGAATTTAAGTGGACGGACTTACAAAAGAAGGCTTTCAAACAGATAAAGGAGTAACTAGCCCAAGCACCCATCTTAGTAAATCCAAACTATTCTAGAGATTTCATCTTGTATGTTGTAGGTGAGCAAGAGAGCTACGCTGTAATACTTACTTAGAAAGGGTATGACAACGAAGTGATACCTATAGCATTTCTAAGTTAGACCATGCAGGAACATGATGAAAAATACAACTTCATTCAAAATAAATTTTATGCGATAATGAAATCGTTAAAAAGTTTAGGTATTTTCTTTCACAGAGTAGGACCATCATGTATGTGGTCCACCATTATGTTAGAAATTTCATCATACAGGGGGAACTTTGCGAGAAAATATTTGGTTGGGTAACAAATATACAAGAGTACGATGTTGAGATCCATCCAACCAAGCTAGTGAGGGACAGAGCATTGTGTCAAGAACTCACCAAACAAGCCTCATCAGAATATGTGGCCTACCAAACTCAAGAAATAGTCCTAAGGTATGATCAACCCTTAGAATTAGGAGCATATAAAACTATTTTCAAAAGTGTCAACATGTACTACATAAAATATTCCCAACAAAATTCTCAATGTGGCAAAATACAAAATGGCCAACAAGTACCTTATTTTTGTGAGAGGTAATCTTCAAATCTCCTATATTTGGTGAGCTTCTTCTATATTCAAGTCTTCTTGTTGAATTCTAACTTCAAGAAGGATTTTCCTCTTAATATTATAAATGTCTTGAGGTCTTCACTAGATTCTTCTTATGGTATTTGGCACTCCTTGCCAAATTTTTCTTCTCAGATTTGGCACTCCTTACCAAATTCTCCTTATATTTGGCACTCCTTGCCAAATTTTCCTTCTTAGATTTGGCACTCCTAGCCAAATTATCCTTCTCTTGGCCTTGTTATCGGATGGTGATAATTTTCTCAAGTCCTTCACTATCAAGGGATTCTCCTTGGTAGTGGATTTCTTCATTGAGCTCTCCTTTGATGATTTCTTCAATAAGGCTTTCCTAGCCTTTTACTAGATGCTCATTGAGACCTTCCCAAGGTCTTTGATCTTGTAGCTTATGTTGGTCTTCCTTGAGATCTTCTCTTCAACCTTCGACTTTTAGAAGTATTGGTGGTGAGATTTTCTTTTATATCTCTAATATTTCTACTTTTGAATGTGAGTAGGAATCTCCTAGTCCTTCTTCTTCTTCCAAGACTGGAAGTTCTTCAATGAGATATTTTCCTGATCTCTTCATTTTTGCTTCAGGTACTGAGTTGATTCTAAAGAAGATACTCTTCCTAACTTTCTTGTAGAAATTTTCCCAACTCACTAAATATTCTTTCTCTGTAACAAAAATATTTGTACTAAAATATTAATCTACTTCTAATTCAGATATTCTTTTTGAATTATTCTTCAGGATCAAGGATTTTGGATGATTTTCACTAGATGATTTGTCAATCTAGTGGATTGAATGTTGAGTCCTAGTCTTCACGAGTTTTTCTTGCAACTCTATGGAAAATAATCTAGTCAACTGTAATATTAGTATTTCTAGAACTGAGATTTCTTTTAGTCCTCACTTGGGCTCTTCCTAATTCTACCACCTAGACTCTTCTAAGAGTTTTTTACAGTGGTTGGTCCAGCAGTGCATCAGGTTGACAAAAACTTAGGCTCAATAATAATGGTGGTTTTCCTACTGACCTACTATGGCTATATCTACTGTGGCTCTGATACCACTATTAGATTTTTATGTGACAAGCATTGGGAGATAGAAATCACAAGATGTTGAATAATATAAAAGAAAGTAAATCTGCTAGATGATTGAAATATGATAAATAGAAATGACATAAAAAAATACATTGTAGCTATGGAGGAAATGAACACTCCATTAATAAAGCTACTAAACTACATTTCACCCATCATAAATGGATGGTGATCTAAACATAATTTTAATATGCCCTAAGCTACACTATCTTACTATATCCACCGACTCTATATCCACCGACTCTATAGAGTTGTGCAAGGGACAACTTGCACATTGACACTTGTGCATTTATTACATTGCATGAAGTAACTATATAGTCTGTATGTACGATACTACATGTGTGTAATATCTTTTTCGTTTTATTGCTAGACATTTATTGGATTTAAATGATCTTCCAACTTGATTTGAGTGAAGCCTATGTTAGGATTTTTTTGGGTTTTTTTTTTTTAATTTAGAAAAGTTTAGATTTGGGAATAAATGGGTTAGATGGATTAAAGCTTGCGTCTCTATAGTTTCTTATTTAGTGTTGGTCAATGGATTAGTAACATAACCTTTTAAAGCCAAGAGAGGCCTTAGACAAGGAGATCCTCTATCTCCTTATTTGTTCATTATTATGGTAAAGGTTTTGAGTAGGAACTTAAATAAGGCTTACAAATATGGGCTTATAAGTGGACTTAAGGTTAGTAATAACATCGACAACATCACCCATCAATTGTTTGTAGATGATACAACTTTTTTTGGAAGGGTAAAGGATAAATGAGGCTAGATCTTTGAATAACTTTTTAAACGAATACGAAAGAGCATCAAGGCAAAAAGTTAATAAAATAAAATCCAAAATTTACTTCCTTAACACTCCAACCAATATCAAAGCAAGAATTTACAGGTTACTTCATATTACTATTATATGACTCATGTACTTATATATACTCTCAATTAAAATTAATAAATATAAAAAAAATAAAAAAAACAAAAATTATTTTTTTTTTTCAAATATACATCCCAAAAAAATTTTATAATAAAAAACACCCCCAATTAAATAATTAAATCTCACAAAAAAAAAAAAAACCAAAATTAATATCACCAACAATAATCAAAATAAATTAAAAAAATTAACTCCACCCTCCCAAAAACCATAAAAAAATAAAAATTTTTTACAAATCATAAAAAATAAAAATAAATAAAATTTATAAAAAAGCCCCCGCCCGGCGGGCGCCGCCGCCCCCCGCGCGGGGCGGGGCAGACCCCCGGCGGCGCCGGGCCCCCCCCCCCCCCCCCCCCCCCCCCCCCCGCCGCCCCCGCCGCCGGCCCGCCGCCCCGCCCCCCACCGCCCCCCACTCCCCCCCCGCCCCCCCCCCCCCCCGCGCCGGCGCCCAGCGCGGGGGCGGGGGGGGCGGGGGGGGGCGGGCGGGCGCGGGGGGGGGGGGCGGGGCGGGGCGGGAGAGGGGGGGGGGCGGGCGGCGCGCCCCCCCCCCCCCCGCCCCCCCCCGCCCCCCCGCCGCCCCGGCGCCCCGCCCCCCCCCCCGCCCCCGCCCGCCGCCCCCGGGCGGCGGGGGCGGGGGGGGGGGGGGGGGGGGGGGGCGGGGGGGGGGGGGGGGGGGGGGGGGGGGGGGGGGGGGGGGGGGGGCGGGGCCTTGTGGGCCTAGCCTAAGACTATACCTTGACAGGACAAAGCTAACTGGTGGGTATTTTTCCCATATCATGGTTAACCTTTTTGATAAATTTAGAGAGAAAATTGCTTTCCCAAATGATGAGGGAGCTTCCTCTGATAGCTCTATTGGTGAGGATGTCAGCCACTTGGTTGGCTTCTCTATAGATGTGCTTGATTTGGTTTCTCTCCCTATCGTGGACCCATCATTGGCAATCCAAGATGATATTTTGGATATTTTTTTCTCCCCTACTGCTACTCTGAATAAGGTTCACTATGATTTTAGAGTCCCCTTCAAAGATAACTGGGCTTGCCAAGTTTTTGCATAAATCCATGCACCTCCAAACCGCTCTAGCCTCGGCAAATTTATTGGTTTGGGGGCCCAAGTTTTCAGTAAGGGCCTTGATGATGCTGCATTTATGATCTCTGATGACTCCACATGCCCCAAATTTTCTTGGGTTCCCTTTGGATGCTCCATCAAAGTTGGCCTTTAGCCAGCCTTGAGGGGGGATTCCACTTGACAAGGGCTCTGTCCTTCGAGGGGTTCTTGGTTTTACAGTAGTCTTGAGGGATCTTAAGGGAATAACAGAGCTACTCTTAAATCCTAGGCAAAGGCAAGAACTGGCAGGGGATGAACTACTATTTTTTTTGGTGAAGGCCAAGGCATTAACAACCACTGCATCTTGGGTTCTGGGTTCTTTGCTGAAAACTCGCCTGTTACATTCTAGCCAAATTTGCCAAAAAATGTGGTGGATGATGTAACTCCATAGGAAACTGAGTCTGGGATGCCTAAAGGGTCTTAGCCATTGATTGATAAACCCTTTGACTAATTTAGGCCATGCCTAACAGGCCTGGAATCTATCAGTGGCTACAAAAAACACTTTCCTAGCAAAGGAACAGTCCATTAAGATGTGATGGGCTGATTCCCAATACTGCATGCAAAGGTAGCACTTGTCAGGGACCATGACCCCTCTAAAAATTAGGTTTTTCGTGGTGAGGATTTTATTATGAACAGAGGTCCAACAGAAGTAGGCTATTTTGGGGATGAGGGACCTGAGCCATATCCTATGGGCAACCATTTTCCCATTGTTGGAGCCTTCCCCAATGGCCTTCCTTTCATAGAGTTGAGACATAGTATTGACTAAGAAATTCCTGTTGATGGTGCCATTCTAGCATTTTTTGTCCTCCTTCCTGGACTAGGGAAGAAAAACAGACCTTAGGACCTCTTGGATCTCTTCTATTGCCTTGGTGATGGTATCATTAGTAATCCTAAACTTGATCAGCTTCCAATATTGGATGCCTTGGTTAGAGGAAATGAAGTCAGCAACTCTGGTCCCAAACTTGTTGTCAGTCAAATGCCTAACTACAACTAGCTTAGGATTGTTGTTGAGGGCTTCTTTCCCAACCCAAATGTCCTCCCAGAAGTTGATATTAGAGCCATCACCAAAAATCCACCCAGACCCTTCGTAGATGATGCTTTGGGAGAGCGAAATGGATTTCTAGAAATGGTAGCAATTGCGGGGTATGGTGGCTTGGAGAAAGGGTTGATGCTAGAGGTACTTTCTTTTCACAATTTTCACCCACTCAGTGCTAGCATTGGTAACCACTCTCCAAGATTGCTTGGCCAAGAGCGCTAGTTTGGTGACATCGATGCGACGCAGACCCAGGCCTCCCTAATCTTTGGGGATGCAGACTTTATCCCAGGCCATAAGGTGGAACTTTTTCTAGGTTTTGAACCCTGACCACAAGAACTATTTTTAAATTTTTTCAATGGCTTCACCCACGATCGCCGAGATTTTAAAAACTAACAAAAAATACATGGGAATACTCTGCAAGACCGATTTTACTAGGGTTGCCCTCCCTACGCTAGAGAGGAGAATGTCATTCCATCCTACTAGCCTATTGCAGATCTTGTCCACCATGTTCTCCCACATGCCAGGGTGGGCCCTTCCCTAGAACATGGGAATGCCAAGGTAGGTGGTTGGGAAGTCTACTATGGAGCATCCTAGAATTTTGGTAATCTTGCACTACCTTCTGATCGAAGTGTTGATGAAAAATAGCTTACTTTTGGTGTATTTGATCTTCTGCCTAGCAACCTCTTCAAAGAGGTTAAGGATATCCTTGATCATGATGGTGTCTTCAACAAAGGCTTTGGTTGCAAGTAGGGTTTTATCCACAAGTGGGTTGAGGGGGGAGCCCTGAAGTTGCTTTGATGTCAGAGAGTTTACTGCTATAACAAGCTTCTTTGATAGTTCTTTCCAAACTTTCAGCAAGAATGATGAACATGATAGGAGACATAGGGTCTCCTTGTCTCAGGCTCCTGGAACTCGGGAAGTAGCCTACAGCAGAACCATTCACCATAACCGAGAACTAGGAAGAGGATATGCAATTGTAGACCAGATTCACCTAGGCCTCATGGAACCCAAACTTGAGGAGGACTTGGCTGAGAAATTTCCTGTTGACCCTATCGAAGGCTTTATTCATGTCTAGTTTGAGGAAAAAATCAGTGGTCTTGGACATCTGGGCAGAGTGAATCAACTCATGGATGGTGATGACCCCATCCAGAATGTTGCAGCCTTTGACTATACTCCCTTGGCATGGATCAATGATGGCAGGGAGGATGCTAGATAGTCAGGTGGCTATGGATTTGGTAAGGATTTTTTAGATGACATTGGAAAGGCTGATGGGGCGATAGTCTGAGAGGGATAGAGGATTAGATCCTTTGGGGATAAGAGCCAAGAACATGGAGTTAACATCTCTAGGGATGGTTTTGGAAGATTGCATTTCCTGACTGCAGCATAGTGGTCTAGGCCCAAAACATCCTAGAAGGTCTAGAAAAACATGGGCAGGAATCCATCCGAGACGGGAGCTTTGTCAAGCTTCATGGAAAGAAGGGCCTGGTGGATTTCTTTGTGGGACAGAGGGCTGAGGAGGAACTCATTGGAATCCTGGGAAATGAGGGTGGAGATATTGGCAAGGATGGATTCCATGTCCAAAGGGTACTGGGAAGAAGAGGGGACTAGGAGGGTTTTGAAGTGGCTAACAGCTTCGTCCCTGATCATATGGATGTCTGAAGTGGCTGCCCCATCTTGATTGACTAGTCTCTTGATCTTGTTGGATCCTCTATGCTTAAGGGTTGAAATGTGTAAGAACTTGGTGTTGGAATCCCCTTCCCTGAGCCACAGCTACCTTGACTTCTGGCACCAAAAGGTTTCTTCTTTAGAGAGGATATTGTGGTACTCAGTCAATAGGTTACGCTTCTCATCCCTGAGGTTTTCACTGCCTTCCCCTCTCTGAAAGGTGTCCTCAATCTAGCTGATTTGGGATTTGACCTGCAGCCTAGATTCAAATATATTCTCGAAGGTTTCCTTGTTCTACTTATTCAGGTTTCCTTTGATGAATCTGAGTTTCTAGGTGACCTGGTTAGTGGTAGACCCTAGGAATTTTTGCTTCCACCATGACTCAATCAGCCCCTTGAGATCAGGGTGGTGGGTCCACATTGATTCAAATATGAAGGAAGTCTTAAACTGTGGCTTATTGTCTGATTCTAACAACAACGGGCTATGGTCAGAACTGATATTCGAGAGGGCTTGTAGACTAGCATCTCCAAACCAGGGGAGGGCTTCCTGGGAAAGGAGGAATCTGTCTAGGCGCTCCTGGATGAGACTATTTTTTTTCCTTCTATTGCTCCTGGTGAAGAGGTATCCCTGGAGGTGGATATCCATGAGAGAATTGGAATCAATGAAATGCCTAAAAGCTTCAATATCCTTGTGAGTGATTCTGGCTCTGCCCTTCTTGTCACTGAAGGGCAGGGGGAATTGAAATCCTCTACTAGGATCCGTGGGGTTCCTTTAAAGGCTTACCTCAAGGATGTGAACGTGTTCCATAGAGATTCCCTTCCCAGGAGGGAATTAGGGGCATACACATTTGACATTACCCAAGAAAGCTGGGACTCAGGATCATGGAACTGAATATTGCTTACCATATCCTATCTTGAAATGAGGTTTCCCTAGACTTTGGCAGGGTTCCATAAGCAAAGGAGTCCTCCTGACATCCTGGACACTAGGGAGTGCACAAAGTCACAGTTTCACCAGATATTTCTATCAATTCTAGGAGACCACTGATCGCCTAGTTTTATTTCTTGAATTAGAAATATAGTTGGGTTATGCTCTCTTCTCATGGCTACAGCCAGTCTTTGTTTGGTTGCCCCATTTAGTCCTCTCGCATTCTAGGAGAGGACTTTCATTTAGAACTCTTGGAGGTTTTCCTGTCCCCTTTTCCTTGCTGAGCAAGGGTTTTGGTTCTTTGGCCTTCATCCTTTGAGCTGCTTGCCCCTTCCTGAAAGAGCACTCTTTGGGTCCCATTGGCTATGTCTTTTGTTGTGTCTTTGTTCCTTATATCTGAATTCATCGGTCTGCACTTCTTTTTTCTTTCCCCACATCCATCTAGGATTTTCTATAGCTTCGAGTCTGTCTAGGGCTCCTTTGCTCAGGGGATGACATATCCTCATCCTCACATTCAGAGGTGACGGGCTCAAATGGGGCTGGTGATGCTGGGGTTTCACGAATTAGGTAGGGAGAAATATGGGGTGGGTTGGAGGGAGGCTTCGAAGGGTTCCCAAGGGAGCTAGGGCTTGAGGAGGGATGGGGATGGGAGTTTTCTTGGACAAGGGAATGGTTTAGGAAGGGTGGGGAGGGATGATAGAAGGGGTTTGGAGGATCGAGGGGATGGGAATCGGCTTAGAGCTCCCTGAGATCTCCTATTCCTGAATATCCTCGATAGAAATAGAATTTTGTAAAGCACTAAACTTATTGGCCATGGGAATAGAGGTACTTACCTTATGAGAGAGTTGTCTCGACAGGGGTCTAGCGATGGTTATGTTCTATGCTAGAGGAATGGAATACTGGTGGCGATACATCATTCTTGGATGATCCTTAGAGCGGGCCATTTGGGGTGAAAATCAAAGCTTGGGACACTACGACTGGAGATGACCCTGGGATTGACATTCGAGGAAAAATTTGATTTGTTTTCATAGATGAGCGTTTGTTTCCACTTCAAGTCCCTGTAAATTAAGTTTAGGTGATTTGGCAACTAGCTCTCCAAATTTACATTTACACACACACGTGTCTGGGTTAGACGGGTCCTTGCATGATTGTCCAGGTCAATGGCCATGAGTTCGCCAATGGCCTTGGAAAGACCTTGGAGGGCATCTTCGTAGAAGAAGTGGGCTGGGAGATTCAGGAGCCTGACCCAGATGGGAGCGAAGTTAATATTCTAGGAATTGGAATCAAATTTTGCTTGCCACTTTTTTAGAAACATACTTCACCTTCTGAAGAACCATGGGCCTCTGGATAAGATGCACTCGACGTCTTTGTGGGTGTTGAGTTGGATCATGAAAAACCCTCAGGTTATTGCTAAGATCTCCATATTCCCCAGGGTTTTCCAGTTGGACGTAGCCCATCTGCAGATGACATCCATATCGGGGTGGCCTCCGATAAATTTTTCCACCAGGGAGTGGGTGTCTCGGGACTCATAGCCCTCCATAAGGCTTTTAGGGCATAAAACGTCACTTCCATGGGTGATGAATTTGTTTACCGTGGATGAGGGAGGGAACTATTATTTTTGCAAAATATCGATGAAGGATGCTTTCCCGCTAAGGATTCCAGCCTCGAAGAGTTAGAGGGTCGCATGGAGATTCTCGTCTCCTCCTAAGAGCAGACTGATTCGGTCGCAGGCCATGGACTCAGTCTCTCTAGGGTTCAAGGCATCATAGTCCCCAAACTTAGGAATGCTTGGCGGCATCATGGGGAACCTTTACATTCCACATTCACATGTCGTGCTAGTCCCTAATAACCAAAAGATCAATGGTGCGAGGGAGTCTGGTGACAGTGCAGGGAAATTATTGATGGGGATCGCCATCACAAAAATTGCACGTGCCCTAAACTTTCATCATAGGGATGGATTATGTCGATTGCTGAAAAACTCTTCTGCCTTGTCTTGCTTCTCTAGTATTTGAATTTGTAAAATACTATATCTATCTTGAGTGTATGATCAATGCTTCATAATATTCTCTATTTTCAAGACCCTATAGTTGGATTCCTTTTGTCCTTTTAATTTGTATAGGGGACTTGTATCAACAATAGTTTTTCAACTTCCAAGCAATTCAATGTTTTACTTCCTATATATTTTAATTCTCAATGATATGGTTTCTAAATTTTAAGATATTTAATTTGGTGTTGAACTCCTTATATCTCCCTAATTAGAAATTTAGAAAACGAGGATATTTACAAAAATAATGCTTCAATTTCAAGGTACAAAACCTTATATCTCCTAGTTTAATTATTTGCAAATATTTTGATACTTGAATCTCGAATAATGCAATTTTGAAAAAACTCTTAAGTCATAATTTCCTTACTTCAATTGCCTTTTCTAATACATCAATGAATTATCTAAGGTTATAATTTCCTTATATCTCCATGTATTAATTACTTAAAATTAACCTTATAAATAATAGACCTTATGCCTTCTTAAATTTTATGGAATGGAAATAATAATTTAATGTCAATATACCCTTCTTTTTGGTGAGGCACTACATATTTATTGGCTCCTCCTTTGACTGCACTTTCCAAGCTATTTGGGCACTATTCTCTCCTCGGACTTCAAGGTAACAATATTGTATTTATTTCTCCTCTTTCTATGGCATACTCTTCCACTTTAGACTATTGTCCTTATCCTCTTCAATTTTATCTAGCCTTGGAAGCTTGATATACATGCTCTCTTCGGCTTTGGGCTATTAATACTTGACTATATCCTTTGCATTGCATGCCACATGGCACTTAATGTAGCCTTTGGACATAGTTTTTCTTAGTTAGGTGGCATAGAAGTTATAATCTTTGGACATTGCTATTAGGTGGTGCAGGTGTTACAATATTTGGATATTTCCATTAGGTGTTGTAGATGTTATAGTCTTTAGACATTGCTATTAGGTGGTGCAAGCATTATTTCAATATTTTAACATTTGATTTATGATGATATATTCCCTCCTTGCTCATTTGAGGTATTACTAAGGACTATTGGCGCTCTTCTCCTTTGTGCCAAGTGGCATATGATTTTTTATTCGTTATGACAAGTGGTGGCTTCTTCTCTTGCATGTAACCTATTCTTAGTGCTCAATGTTCCCTTCTTTTTTCTTAACATACTTGCCAACTTTTTGCAAGTTTTTTGGTCTTCTTTTACAACTGTTGAGTTCTTCTTGATTTTCAACGTATGGTGGTGGCTCCTCTCCAATGAATATGGCTCCCTTCCAATGAAGGTGGCTCCTCCTTTTGTGGTGTTTCAATGATTATCTCCTTGGTGGTTATTCTACCAGATATTTGGTTCTCTTCTTCTTGGGTAACACCTTGTTATTTGCTTTATTTTCCTTGCTACTTGCACCTTTGTCCTTGTTTTCCTTTATTTTTTTCTTTTTTCTCTTGTTGCAGGTTTCTATCCACTATGGGCGATGCCTTATTGTAATTATGATGCCCTATTTGGTATCTTTAGACACCTTGAATTTTTTAACTTTGAGCCCTTATTTGGCTCTTCCTCCTTCACTTCGTAGTTTCTTCTTTCCAACTTGATGATTCTACCACTAATGGTTGTTAATTTTGTGCCTCTTTGGTGTCTTACAACACTTCAACTCTTGTCTTTCTTATGCTACTTTAGAAAAGATAAATATAGTGCTATTATAAACTAGAAATGAATATGTTTATAAACTAAGATAGAATACCTTTATTGCACTAGAAATTTGAGACCTTTTAGTCTCCTTGTCTTCTTGTCTTTATAAAATTCCCCTTCTTGTTTTAATATGGAAACACCTCCTCTTTCTCTTGGTGGTTGTACTACTCCTTTGGAAAACTCTCTTCACCAAGACTTGCTACATATTTTGATAGGGATTAATATTTAATTCTTAATACTATCCCTATTCACATGGATCACATTATATAACATTTAATGCTCACATGGATTGGGTGCATTAAATGCCACTTTTGTAAAGGTAGACATGCCTATAAAAATGTTTTTGGTGTGAATACAAACTCAGTTTTTCATTGTGAAATTCTTGTGCTTGCTCTCGAGTGTTCATTCCATATTAGTGGTATCAGAGCTGAGCGTTGGATTTATAAGTATCCTCTTCATCTAAACCAGTTTTTTTCAAAAGAGAAATGAGAAATCCACTAGTGGATCTTGGCTTGGAAGGAGCACTCTTCTCCATTGAAAAATCCTTCAAGCACTCCATTTTTGAAAAACTTTCATTGGGGTCCTCCTAATCACCGACTCACATCTAGTTGGGTTCCTTAAACCTTGACCTTCAGCTATTGATCTAAGTGTTTATCCTTGGATTCACCATTTTTTGTGTGGTAAAATCTCTTAGATCTACCCTTGGATTCGTATTGCTGGCGCATTTCTTGATTTATTAGCAATTCTTCGGGTGGAACTACGCTCTCTGACATGGTTTTTCATGATTTTTTTGAGAGCATATTGGGGCTTTTCTCACCTCATCAGCATCATCCACATTTTTCTACCTCATTGACGCATTCGTTCCCTTCAGCCAACAATTCACAGTATACCCATGTTAGGTAGTAAAACTTTGCTCATCACAACAATCTACTCTTAGCACAATTTGGAAGTGAAGGAGAACAGAAGAATTATTTGATGCTATTGTTGCTCATGCATCTTGATCTACCACATACTGCATCAGTTCTTCAACATCGATTTTCTTCATTCTACACCTTTGCATCGGTCTACCTCTGTGTTTCCCAACATCATAGTCATCGTTCATGAGAACACAAAATCCTAATGGTCGACGATATCCTTCACCAACACAGTAGTGAGAAAAGTAAGCCTCACTCTAAATCATGGTGACATTGGAGATTGATAAACTCTAAAACCTTTCTCGAAGCAATATCTGGCTGTTGACGATCCCAACCTACTTTCAAACACGTTTTGACAGCCTTCTGAGTAAAATCACACCAACAATTCCAAAAATAATCTGGCAACCAAATTATTTGTTTCTAAGGTTTGTGCATTAATTTCTCATTTTTATAGTGACGTGGTTTATTTTTTGGTGGGGTAGTTATCACCAGTGACATGGGTCCCCAACGTCGGCCGATACGCCAAGTCTCTTCAAATTTGTGTAGTAGGATTATCCCACATCCATGAGATGAAGGCATCGTCCTTCGTTTTTAAGCCCAACATTACCCATTTATGGTAGCTAGCATATGTTGGCTACCTTCCCCCTCATTTGGACCTTCATCGTATCTGGTCATCCATTTGTCATGCCATGTGTGCATTGCATTCACCATTCGTGTTTCCCGTATTAACCATTTCATGTCCCTCGTGTTTACTCGTCAGGTCCAGCATGTCATCCAATTTTTTATCTCCTTCATATCGCTCGTCGAAGTCCAGCATGTCATAAAATTTATAGTCTTCTTCATGTCACTCACCAAAGTCCTCATGTCACTCACCAAAATTCTCATGTCACTCACCAAAGTCCTCAGATTGGGTCGCACGTGTCCATTGCCAGTTCTTTGTCCTGTCAGTCATGCGAGTCCTCAGGTCGGGTCATGTTTGTCTTAAGTTGTCTGTTCCTACAATCACACATAATCCCTGGGTTAGGTCATCTCCATTACCAGTTGTCTACCTCATTTGTTGGTCATCGTTGGTTATGGTGGAGTTGTGGAATATTTTTGATCGTTGAGGTAGATTTGATTTTTATTGATCGTTGGTGCCTTATGGATTGTGATCACGTTGGGATAAAGTTGACTTGATTTGACCGTTGGTGAACGTTGAGTTGATTTTACCATTGGTGAACATTGGGTGAATAGTGATCATTGGCCCCTTATGGTGATTATACTTCCCATTGTATATATGACATGGTGTTAAGTGCATACTTTGTAAAGTGGTGCCATCCTCATTAATTGCCTAATTAATTACCTTGTAGTCTAATCCTTGGCCAATCGAAGAGGGAAGGCCCATTATAAGTTGCCTAAAATTTTTGTTGTTGATCCTTTTTTTTTTACCTAGTGCATAGGTACCTAGTAAACATTTGTCCACTCTTAGTAGACCAATGGTATCTAGCATAGCCCTAGAAAATAAATTAACTGAAATTACTATAGCCCAACATGAATTAATAGCCATGATGCAATCGCTTCAAATTTCTTCCTCGTCCTACCAATGCCCTAATGTTTGATGTGAAGTCCAAATCTATGAAGGTTCTCGAGATCCCGATATCTTAAACAGATGGATACTTGACATGGAAACTTGGTTTGAGTTTTGTAATACTCCTGATGCCCAAAAATTTCCCTTTGTCAAACTCAAACTTTCCAATATTGCCAAGGTGCTCATCTCCAATCCCCAACAAGACCAAAACCTAATTACAACATGGGAGGAGCTAGTCAAAGTCTTAAAGGCTTCATTTTATCCATCCAACTATGAGGATGATTTACTCAATCAATGGCTAAGACTTTGCCAAGGAAAAATACAATCTGTGCAAGATTTTATTCACCATTTTAACTACCTCTGAGTGTTACTTGCCATTGTTGATCCTAATATGATGTTGATTGTAAATTTTAAGAGTGTTATATTTGCACATCTTTACATGGAGCTAAAATATTATGTTTGCACTACATTGGATTATGCATTCAACTTTGCATAGCTTGTGGAAGAGAATTTTTATGCATAACATAAGGAGCCTCAATTGTTTTTAGGTAGCTCAACCGTCAAAGTGTCCATGGAGCAATAGGGCCGAAGAAGATATTCTCATACTTCTTTCGTTAATCTCACTTCTCATCAATCCCTTTCTTCTAAAACTTCCTTCTCTTCTTATCCTTATTATTCTTCTTCATTTTCTCAACTGAGAAGTTATATAACAAATTGTAAAAAGAAAGGGCATGACAAAAATCAATGTCCTAACTTACAAAGGAAGAAGAATTTGTTTTTACAGTCAGATTAAGGATCAAATGATAACCCCATCAAGGCTATTGGTAGTGATGAAGTGTAAGAGGAATTGAGAGGGCAATTGAACAATATCACACTCATGAATAAAAATTCTTAAGGGGGTTACCGTGACCATTTTTTTTCACTAAAGCTCACCTCCTTCACAACTTTGTAGTAGATTGTATAATCGACAATGGCTCGCAAAATAATCTCATCGTGAAGTCCATTGTCTATAGGCTAAAGCTTCCTATAGTCAAACTTCCTCACCCATACTCTCTTGGGTGGAAGGATAGTATCAAAACCTCAAAAATCACACACACTTGCACATTTGGATTTGCATTTGAGCCAAAATTTAAGAATAAGGTGACTTGTGATGTCACCCACATGGATTGTTGTGGATTACTACTAGGTAAACCTTACCAATATGATAGACGTGCTACTTATGATGTATTTAACAACACATATACATTACAAAAGCATCACAAGTATTATCTCATTGAAGCAACACAACAAACAAAGAAAACATCTAATATTTTGCTCACTTGCAGACAAGCTCGAAAAGCCACTAATAATGCTCAAGCACTAGCACTAATTTTCATTCGATAACAAGAGCACGTAAATGAAAAGGGGCATAGAAATAGCTTGAAATCTCATAATGAACAAGTAAACAATATATTGCATAAGTATGAAAATGTATTTTAGGAGACCACTACTTTACCACCAGTAAGAGCAATTAATAATACAATTGAGATAATTCCAGCAGCACATATTCCAAAATTTCCAATGTATAAGCAACCCATTCTACAATATGATGAAATAAAGAAATAATTACAAGAATTATTGGATAAGGGTTTTATCAAACCCAACACTTCTCCTTGTGCTTCACCAATTTTGCTTGTTCTAAAAAAATATGGTACTTGGAGATTCTGTATTGATTTCAGGGCACTAAATAAAATAACAATAAAAAATAGGTATCCACTTCCTCGCATTGATGACTTGTTAGATCAAATCCAAGGGGTTGAATTCTTCAGCAAACTTGATCTTAAGAGTGGCTATAATCAAGTTAGAATACAAGCAGAGGATACATGGAAAACAACTTTCAAGACAAATATGGGATTGTTTGAATGGTTGGTTATGCCCTTTGGCCTAACTAATGCTCCAGCTACCTTTATGAGGCTCATGAATGAGGTGTTTTGTGAGTGCCTAGATGAATATATAATCATTTATTTGGATGATATATTGATCTTTTTAAAGACCTGGCCGACACATTTATAACATCTTGAGCATGTCCTTGCCATCCTTCAAAAGAATCAGTTATATGCCAGTATGCAAAAGAGGTTCTTTGGCCAAACATCCATATCATACCTTGGTTTCATCATTAACACTGAAGGTATTAAATTTGATCCTGCCAAGGTCAAATTTTTTCTCAAATGGTCTACTCCAACCACCATCACTGAAGTACGGAGTTTTCTTGGCCTTGCTAACTTATATCACAAATTCATTCTAGACTACTCCACAATCGCTACCCCATTGCATTCCTTGACTAAGGCCAAATTTGTTTTTCATTGGACAGATACCCATACACAAGATTTTACTACTCTCAAATATAAGCTTTGCTCAGCTCCTATCTTAGCCATTCCTAATCTTTAATGACATTTTGAAATAGAAACTTATGCCTCTCAGTTTTCCCTTGGTGTTGTTCTCAAACAAAATGGCCACCCCATAACTTATCATTCTAAGTCCTTTTCCACAATAAAATATAATTACTCCACTTATGATAAGGAACTTTATGCCTTAGTCCAAGATATAAAATATTGGCGTCACTACCTTCTGGGTAAAGAAACTATTGTCCACATAGATCATTTTCCCTTGCAGTTTCTTCAATCCCAAACAAAGATCCAAGAAGCACGCAACATGAAATGGGCCTCCTATATTCAGCAGTTTCACTTATTCATAAAATACAAGAATGGAAGTCAAAATTCTATTATCGATTATCTCTCCCACCCTCTGTCTTCTCAAGCTTTAACCATAGTCACTACCTCTCATTTAGCCTTCCAATATTGGCCTTCTGAGTATCCTAATGATCTCAAATTTACCACAATTTATCAAAAATTACAGCATCCATCCTCCTCTAATTTAAGTCCCTTTCAAGATTTCCATCTCAAGGAGGGGTTGCTTTAACGTCTAGATAAACTTTGTGTTCCCATTGAAAGCGAATCATCCCTTCTGATATTGGCTCATTCCACCCTCTATGACGGTCATGTTGGTAAACAAAACACTTCACCATCTGCAAAGATTCTTATATTGTCCACATATGCAATGAGATGTTCTCAAGTACTTAAAACAATGTGTCTCATGTAGTCGGTCTAAGTTGTCAAACCATAAGCTTAGTCTTAGTATGCCTTTACCCATTGCGCCACATCCATGGGAGAGTATATCTATGGATATTGTCAGTGCTTTTCCCATGATTGTCTGTCAACATGATTATGTTTTTATCATAGTCGATTGTTTCAGCAAGATGGCTAAGTTCATTCCATGTTGAAAAATAAGTTTTACTGCCAACTTAACCCAACTATTCTTTTATGTTGTCTGGTGTTCATTTGGTTTTCCCACAAGCATTGTGTCTGATCATGGTTCTATTTTGTCAATCATTTTTGGAGGTCTTTGTGGAAATTTTTAGGTGCATCCCTTAATTTTTCCACAACTTTTCATCCACAATCTAATGATCAAATAGAAGTCGTCAATCGTACACTTGTCTAGAGTCTTCTAGTCTACCACCATGTATCACCAGCCAAGTGGGATCTCAGTATAACTCATATTGATCATGCGTACAATAGGTTTATCCATTCGTCCATAGGTCATAGTCCTTTTGAGGTATATCTAGGGTTTCAACCTATCGCTCCATATGAGTTACCCTTGGCACTTTCATCTCCACTCACAATCCACATGCAGAAGGAACAAGATAAAGCACAATCATTTATACAACATCTGCAGCAGCTCCAATCCAAGTTTTTTCACATCCTATTGAATACATAGCAGTATCAAAAATAGGTAATGGACCATCACCGTGTTCCACACTCCTTTCAGATTGGTAACCGCGTTTGGTTGTACCTTGATCGTAAGAGATTTACAAAGAAGTGTTGGACATTTTGAGTGATAAGTTATCATTGATGTCAAGAGTGAGTTGTCATTGATGTCAAAATTTTAGCACCAGCCAATGGCAATTTTAGTTTGCAGCATCCGTTTCGGTTTCAGTTTCAAGATCTATTTCAAGGAAGTCATATGAGGTCCAAAGTGCAAGAAAAAGCCCAAATAAATAATATTATAATATTATTTTATAATATTATGCAAAGGAAGTTTAAAATTAATTTATTAGTTAATTTACTTAACTTATAAAGTTATTTAAATTAATTATTAATTATAAATTAATTTAAGCTAAGGTTAAATAACCCTAAGGTGGGTTATCAAATTTAATATTCAAAATTTGATTTCGAATAAAGTGTCACCGACGTGAGGAGAAATTAAAAACGTGTATATAAGGGGGGAACTCCCACCCTACCAAACCTTACCATGCCTTCGATTATTATTGCGAGCTTTAGAATTGTGAGCCTTACAAATTGCACTATGTCCAAAGCAAGGAAAGGGTGTGCAAGTTTCGTGAGAAATAGACAATGAGTGGAGGCATAAGAGGAAGGGGTTCTACCTTCCTTCACGTGGGCATTTGTAGCCCAAGCAGTGGGCTCCCAAGTGCTAAGGCGCTTAGGATAAAGGAGATGGCGGATCAAATCTCGTCGAATCCCCTTTTGGGGAAGAAAGAGGTATGCTTGTAAATTGATCAAAAAATTTGGGAATATAGTTTGGGCATTTAGAAAATATTTTTTGCATATTTAAATTGATTCTAAGGTTGCTAAAGGATTTATAATGTTTTTGTAAAATTAAATTTTTAATGTTGTTTGCTCAAATGTTTTGAAAATATTGTAAGGTGTTTGGTTGATATTTTTATGGTGTTGGATATTATTTTAAGTTGGAGTTTATAAGGTATATCAAGGAAATTATCTTTATGTATGTTATGATCAGTGTTAATTTACAAAGGGAGCAATAAGACATAAATTGAGTTGTGATTTTTTTATGTCCAAGGAATATTTTTGGAAAGTGTTGAAGTGATATTTTTGTGTTTAACCATTGGAATTGGAAAGAAGAAATTGTGATTAAGACAGGTTTTCTACATCCAACAAAAGGTATGGGCATATTCTTCCTAGTGAGTGATTGTTGAAAATTGTGAATAGAAAGTTGGAGTGAAAAGGATGGTTTGGTTTGCATTGTTGAGAGTGTTTTGAATTAATGCTTCAAGGTTTTCTGGAATTAAGAGTTGTTGATAAAACCTTATTTTATAAGCATTTTTGTTGAAGTGAGTTGTTGAATGAAGAACTTGAACTAGGGTTTGGAAAGAACATGAGTATCATTGTTATGTGAGATTGGTTGAGTAGAGTTGGTTGAGCCTAGTCAAGTGAATGTGTGAAGTGATTGTTCAAGTTTTATAAAAAAAATTATTCTATATTCTGAATTGAGTTGAGAAAGTGATTGAGTATTGAGGTGAATGTGAAGCATATTGAGTCTCTAACAATTCTCTATATGTTTCTAAGAGAGTGAGTGAAAATGATTAAGCATTGTGATCAATGTAGAGCATATTAGGTCTCTAACAATTCTCTTTATGTTTCTATGAGATTGGACAAGTTCTAGTGTGTTATTGTTGGATGGATTTGAGGCAAGTCTTAGAGAAGACTTGTGGATAGATTTATGTGAGCTTTTATGGAAGCTTACAATACAAATTAGAGGATAGAGTTTGGTACATATTTGAGGATAGTTTTATGCCATATCAGAGATAAATATTGAGGATAGATTAGAGGATAGAGTTTGGTACAGATTTAAAGATAAATTTGTGCTAGATCAGAGACAGAGATTGAGGATAGATTTGTGCTAGATCGAAGGACTGTGTTTAGTACCGAAATGAGATAGATATTTGGAGGTGATAGAGTATAGAAGATGACAGTATCTAGTGGATAGTGATCCATTATCCAGGCTAGTGAGGATAGGTGTCTTCAGTGGATAGAGATCCATCAGCCAGAGTAGTGGGGGAAACAGATATTCTAGAAGATCACTAGTCAGACTTTAGAGGAAAGGAGTTCTCCTATGGATAGAGATCCATGAACTTGATTAGGGTATTGGTATCTCCTTTGGATAGAGGTCCATAAATATTATAGGGAAAGTATTCCCAAAAGAATTTATTTGAGGAAAATTTATAAGAAATATTTTCTCCGTGGAGTAGCCCACATTGGGTGAACCACGTAAAATCATGTCTCTCATGTGTGTGATGCTTTGTGTGATGTTTACTACTTTAATATTGCTGATGTTATCATTTGGATTAAAAGGCAAAAAAATGTATCTTATACTGTTCACCCCCCTCTCAGTATAAGCACATGTTTTTCAATTGGTATTAGAGCAGGTCTCTCCGTGAAAATAATAACATCTTGGAGGAGGATCCATCATTAACACACATGACTTCAAAAAATGAAGAGGGGACTATGTTTGATATAAAAGAGGAATTATTTATTGCTCTCAAAAAACTAGAAAGAATTAGAGAGAAGAATTCAAGCCTGAAGGAACAAATTCAAGAGGATGAAGAAGCAAGGATGAAACTTCTACAAAATCTCACAGAACTCAAGATAAGGGTGGAAGAAAGAAATAAAATTAAGCAGGATATGACAGATCTATTAAGAGCAATAGAAATAGAATGTGAAAGGTTGGAAGCAGAAATTGTTTATCTAGGGAATAAAGTTGAAAGGACCAAGGTACTACAAGATGTAGAGGATGAGAAATAAAAAATGGAATCAAGTCTTCAAGAAGCAGAAACTTCAAACAATGATAAGCAAGCAAAGGATATCAGAAAGAAAGAAAGCAAATAAGATCCTTGGATGAGAGTTAATCACAAGAGGAGGAATACTCCACCACAATCTCAAGGGCATCCAAATAGGTTACATAATTTCTTCCATGGTCATTGTTTTTCTTGTAATAAATATGATCATAGAGTTGTACACTATATTAGTCATGCAAGAAATAATGTCAATAGAAATTTTAATTCTTTTGCACCTCTTATGGATAATGATATTATATGTTACAAATGCAATAATTTTGGGAACAAGGCTAGATGGTGTAAAATGATACTTCCCGAGTCTAGTAAAAGAAAAACAGATTCGACAACTATGAAATATGAAAGGGGAAATGTAAAATCTAGATCAATTTTAGTTCAAACAGTCCTTCATGCTCAGGATAAAGAAGAACAATGGCATCTTGATAGTGGTTTCTCTAGTCACATGACGAGAGACAAAGACAAATTCATTGTATTAAATGAAACCAATAGAGCATCAGTAAGTTTTGATGATAATGGATCAAAAAGGATTGGTGGAAGAGGAACTTTGAGTTTATATAATAGGAAAACAAGAACAGAAAATTTGTTGTATGTTAAAGGGTTAAAACATAATCTGTTAAGTGTAAGTCAACTTTGTGATCAAGGGTATATGGTTACATTCCATCCAGATAGATGTGAGATAAGAAAATCAAAATCTAGAAAAGTCATTGCCACTGCAAGAAGAACTCCAAACAATCTATACATGCTTAGTGAGATCAAAGGGGAAAAGTGCTTTTTATCACAAGAATATGAGAGTTGGTTGTGGCATAGAATATTGGGTTACTTGAATTTTGACAACATAGTCAACATAAGCAATAAGCAGAATGTCAAAGATTTACCCAAAACAAAAAGGCCATTAAATACAATTTGTGCACCTTGTCAACATGGAAAGCAAACTAGAAAAAGCTTTAAGTCAAAAGGATATATGTCATCTGAGCCATTGAGTCTAATACATACTTATCTATGTGGTCCTACCAGAACACAAAGAATTTAGGGTAAGATTTATTTTATTCTATTTATAGATGATTACTCAAGAATGGTTTGGATAGATTTTCTGAAAGAGAAATCAGAAGCTTTTGAAAAGTTCAAAGCATTTAAGAAATTGGTTGAAAATTAAATCGATAAGAGAATAAAGTGTTTGAGATATGATAGAGGAGGATAATTTACCTCAAATGACTCTTGTGAAAAACATGGGATTAAGAGAGAATATTCAGCAGCAAGAACTCCTCAACAAAATGGATTAGTTGAAAGGAAAATAGAACTATTGATAATATGGCTCAAATGAGGGTAAACCATCAAAATAATCACTAGGGCTCAAATGAGGGTAAACCATCAAAATAATCCATATGAGCTTTGGAAAGGAAGACCGACCACTGTAAAACACTTCAAGGTTTTTGGAAGCAAGTGTTACATAAGAAGAGAAGATCAAAACTTAGGCAAGTTTGATCCTAGATGTGATGAAGGAATTTTCTTGGTTATTCCTCAAAGAGTAAAGCCTATAGATGCTTCAACTAGAGAACACACACTATTGTAGAAAGTATAAATGTAACAATTGATGAAAAAATAGATTCAAGAGAACCAGTTCAGCAAATTGTGTATTAGGAAGATGGAAGTTGTCAAGAAGAGTTTCAAGAGGAATAAGATGAAGAAGAAGAAGAAACACAAAAGCTTCTTCCTAAAACTCCATCTAGGTATGTACAGAAGCATCATCCAAAATAACAAATCATTGGGAATCCAGATGTAAGACAGACAAGGAGAAGGATAATAACATCATCTCAACAAGAAAATTTTTCTTTTATATCTAATATTGAGCCAAAAGACTTCAAACAGACAAGTGAAGATGAGTTATGGATCAAGGTAATGGATGAGGAATTAGATCAAATAGAAAAAAGCAATACTTGGGAACTTGTCCCATGACCAAAGTACAAGAATGTGATTGGCACAAAATGGGTTTTCAAAAATAAGCTAAATGAAGACAGACAAGTAGTAAGGAATAAATAAACGTTAGTGTGCATAGGCTATGCATAGGTAGAGGGAATTGATTTTGATGAGACATTTGCTCCAATTGCATGACTTGAAGCTATAAGAATATTTTTAGCTTTATCAAGTTTTAAAAACTTCAAAGTATATCATATGGATGTTAAGTTACCATTTCTAAATGGTGTTCTAGAAGAAGTGTACATTGAACAACCAGAGGGATTCATGTTAACAGATAAACAAAATTATGTATGCAGATTGAAAAAGGTATTGTATGGTCTAAAGTAGGCTCTTAGAGCATGGTACTCTATACTAGATAAGTATCTTCGAGAATACAGATTCAGAAAAGGAATAGCAGATAGCAACTTATATATCAAAAATAAAGGGAATAATTTACTAATTAGGTTTGTTTATGTTGATGACATCATTTTTGGGAGAAACAATGATAAGATGTGTAAAGGATTTGCTAAGAACATACAGAATGAATTTGAGATTTCTATGCTTGGTGAGTTTTCTTTCTTTCTTGGACTTTAGATTTCACAATCAGAGAAAGGGGTGTTTCTCACACAAACCAAGTATATAAAAGAAATGTTAAAGAAATTCAGGTTAGAAAATTGTAAACCGGTAAGTACTCCCATGGTCATAGGATGCAAGGTAAGGATGATGAATCTCTCGAGGTATATTAGAGACTATACAGATCTATGATTGGCAGCTTATTGTATGTTACAGCTACAAGACCAAACATAGTACAGCCAGTGAGATTAGTGGTAAGGTTTCAAGCAGCACCTAAGGAAACACATGTGGTAGCGGTAAAAAGAATTCTCAAGTATCTAAAAAGGACTATGGATTTTAGGCTTTGGTATCCCAAAAGTGATAGTTTCACACTCATAGCATATATAGATGTAGATTGGGATGGTAGCATTGATGATAGTAAAAGCACAAGTGGAGGAGCATTCTTTCTTGGAGACTGTTTAGTCTCTTGGCTAAGTAAGAAGCAGGTTTCAGTATCCCTATCTACAGCAGAAGAAAAATATATTGCAGTAGTAGCCAATTGTACACATGTATTATGGATGAAGTGAACTCTAGAAGACTTCAAGATAAAACATGATTATCATATTCCCATACTATGTTATAATACAAGTGCAATAAGTATCTCAAAAAATCTAATGATGCACTCCAGGACAAAGCACATTTTGATTAAGTATCATTTTTTGAGAGAACAGGTGACATATAAATAGGTCAGGTTGGAATATGTTACTACAAAGAAACAGATAGCAGATATTTTTACTAAGCCACTTTCAAAGGAGACCTTTGAGTAACTTCAAGGAAAACTTGGAGTAAGACTCCCACCCCAGAATTAACCACCTCAAGAGGAGGTGGGGGAGGGGCTAAGCTAAGAGATTCATTCTTAGCCCCAAGCCCCAAAGGTGACCCCTTGCCATTAATTTCAAAGGGGAAGAGATTTGAGTAAGGAGAAGAGATTTGAGTAAGGGGAGAGATTTGGTTTAGGGAGGAAGCATTGAGTTAGGAGGAGCAGTTTCCCAGGGGGAGTAGAACAGGGAAAAGGTCAAGATTTCATAAAAATAATTTGGGTTGCCATCAATGACAAAGGGGGATATTGTTGGACATTTTGAGTGATAAGTTGTCATTGATGTCAAAATTTCAGCACCAGCTAGTGGCAGTTTCAGTTGGCAACATCCGTTTTGGTTTTAGTTTCAAGATTTGGTTCAAGGAAGTCATATGAGGTTCAAAGTGCAAGAAAAATCCCAAATAAATAATATTATAATATTTTTTATAATATTATGCAAAGTTTAAAATTAATTATAAATTAATTTTAAATTAATTTATTAGTTAAATTACTTAACTTATAAAGTTATTTAAATTAATTATTAATTATAAATTAATTCAAGCAAAGGTTAAATAACCCTAAGGTGGGTTATCAAATTTAATATTCAAAATTTGATTTCGAATAAAGCACCGCTGATGTGAGGAGAAATTAAAAACGTGTATATAAGGGGGGAACTCCCACCCTACCAAACCTTACCATGCCTTCGATTATTATTGCGAGCTTTAGAATTGTGAGCCTTACGAATTGCACTACGTCCAAAGTAGGGAAAGGGTGTGCAAGTTTCGTGAGAAATAGATGGTGAGTGAAGGCATAAGAGGAAGGGGTTATACCTTCCTTCATGTGGGCATTGGTAGCCCATGTGGTGGGCTCCCAAGCGTTAAGGCACTTATGATAGAGGAGACGGTGGATCGAATCTCGTCGAATCCCCTTTTGGGGAAGAAAGAGGTATGCTTGTAAATTGGTCGTCAAAAATTTTGGGAATATAGTTTGGGCATTTAAAAATTATTTTTTGCATATTTAAATTGGTTCTAAGGTTGCTAAAGTAGTTATAAGGTTTTTTTCAAAATTAAATTTTTAATGTTGTTTGCTCAAATGTTTTGAAAATATTGTAAGGTGTTTGGTTGATATTTTTATGGTGTTGGACATTATTTTAAGTTGGATTTTATAAGGTATATCAAGAAAAATATCTTTATGTATGTTATGATCAGTGTTAATTTTAAAAGGGAGCAATAAGGCATAAATTGAGTTGTGATTATTTTATGTCCAAGGAATATTTTTGGAAAGTGTTGAAGTGATATTGTTGTGTTTAACCATTGGAATTGTAAAGAAGAAATTGTGATTAAAACGAATTTTCTAAAGGCACTTCTACATCCAAAAAAAGGTATGGGCATATTCTTCCTAGTGAGTGATTGTTGAAAATTGTGAATAGAAAGTTGGAGTGAAAATGATTGTTTGGTTTTCATTGTTGAGAATGTTTTGAATTAATGCTTCAAGGTTTTCTGGAATTAAGAGTTGTTGATAAAACCTTATTTTATGAGCATTGTTGTTGAAGTGAGTTTGATATTCTCACAATGACACTGAGAGGGGGGGTGAATCAGTGTAGCTAAAAATTTTGATCTGCAATTCTTAAAACTGAACCAAAGAGAACTGAAAACAAATAAAGCAGTAAACACAAGAGAGCACACCACAACACACAATGTAACGAGGTTCACCAATTTGGCTACTCCTCAAGAATGATTGCTTGGACTACGGTCCAAATCTAGCCTTTGCAAAACACCAATTTTACAATCTGTTTACCAGCACCCACTGGAAGGAGCACCAACCCCTGATTTATCTGCACCTACAAAAAGGAGCACCAACCCCTATCCAAGCACCAACTTGAATCACAAAAAATTTAAATCAATGACATACAAATGCCTTCACTATTACAAGACCCTGACTGGTCTCCAATTTAAAACACAGTAATTACTCACTGCTCAGCTTGTTGCTCTCTTACAACACTCTTTTCACCCTCTTACGATAGCACTTTTCACAATAATAGTAGTAGCAATATTCTTCACACAGACCTATTTTTATAGCATGAAAGTCTCTATTTTTAGCTTTCATAAATTCACGTGCAACCCGTAACTGTTTCTTTTAAAAAGATCTCTTTCGCCACTTGTCAACTAAACTGCTTTTAATATTTTTCATGCGCCACTTGTCAGTTGTATCACTTTCTAATTGTAACTGCTTTTGTCTAAAATAGAGTAGGCCTTTTGTCAAACACGATGCATGTTATGACTCTATTTATGCGACTGTTCGATTTCTCCTTTTTGTCTGTTCTTAAAATAGCTGCATGATTTTTATCTGTAAATGCATCTGTAACTATCGCTTTTACTACAGTTAACTCTTCTTAATTTGGTTGCATGCTATTCTTCTACAACTGCCACTTTAACTATCGTTTTGTGCCAGTTAACAGTCTGTTATCGTGTAGTTGTGACCTGTCACGAAATCATGACATTCTCAGCCTCCTTGCTCTCCTTCAGTCTTGCTGCCATGAAAACGGAACATGTCATGAAATCGCGACATTCTCGGCCTCCTTGCTCTCCTTCTGTCTTGTCGTCGCGAAAATGAAACATGTCGCAAAATCATGACATTCTCAGCCTCCTTGCTCTCCTTCTGTCTTGCCACCGCGAAAACGAAACATGTCATGAAATCATGACATTCTCGGTTGCCTTGTGCCTTTTCTGCTTTCTGCCCACAAAAATGGAACATTTCATGAAATTGTGACATCTTCGCTGCCTTGTGCCTTTTCTGCCTTTCACTCGTGAAAACAGAACATGTCACGAAATTGCGACATCTCTCTCTTCCTTGTGCCTTTTCTTCCTTCTACCCGCAAAAACAGAACATGTTGCGAAATCACGACACTTTCGCTGCCTTGTGCCTTTTCTGTCTTTGGCCAGCGAAAACGGAACATGTCGTGAAATCGTGACATCTTTCTCTTCCTTACACTTCTCTTCGACCCTGTCACGAAATCATGACATCTTCTCTCCTTGGCACTTTCTCTTCGATCCTGTCGTGAAATCGCGACATCTTCTCTCCTTGGCACTTTCTCTTCGATCCTGTCGTGAAATCGTGACATCTTCTCTCCTTGGCACTTTTTCTTCGATCCTGTCGTGAAATCATGACATCTTCTCTCCTTGGCACTTTTTCTTCGATCCTGTCATGAAATCGCGACATCTACTCTCCTTGACGCTTCCTCTTGGAACTTGTCATGAAATCGTGACACTTTTTCTCCTTAGCGCTTTTCTTCCCGTCGAGTCACGAAAACCCGACATGTCACGAAATCGTGACACTTTTTCTCCTTGGTGCTTCTTCTCCAAACATGTCACGAAATCGTGACAGTTTTTCTACTTGCTTTCTTTTCTGTCAATATGTCGCGAAATCGTGACAACTTTCTTTCTTGCCTTCTTTGCTTCCAACATGTCACGAAATCGTGACAGTTTTTCCACTTGGCTTCTTTGCCTGCAACATGTCACGAAATCACGATAGTTTTTCCACTTAGCTTCTTTGAAGTGAATACCAAGATCTTTCAGTGTTTGTCTCATCCATAATATCCGT
>JAQPPZ010010910.1:0-34064 GCA_028583015.1 Wollemia nobilis
TTGTTTTAAGATTGCTTCAATTGAGATTGAGTTGATCAAGTTATGCTTTACTTGATACATGAGTTGGGCTTGCTCCTTGGAGATTTGATTTTATCAAGTTGTAATTTGCTTGATAAACTTTGTTGTGTGGTTAAGTTGAGCATTCCCATTTGAGAGAAGTTGGAAATATCTTGAACCCATTTTTGATGCTTAGAGAGAGATTGCTTTGAGTTATTGAAAACTAACTTGGCTAGGGTTTATAGCAATTTATAGTTCTATGTTGGAGTTGATTCCTTAATATTACATTATTGGAAATTGTTGGGTTGTGGTTCAAAATATTGTGAAAGTATACTACTTCTATGAGATTAATTTAATATGATTGGATGAAACATATTGGGTATCTAAAAATTCTCTTTGTGTGTTCACATTGGGCAAGTTTCTTGGTAAACTTGCTTGAGCTGATTTGGGAAAGTTCTTGGTGAGCTTTATAGGACTGATTTGGACAAGTTCTTGTTGAAGAACTTGTGGACAGATTTGATGATGTCTTGGTGAAGACTTGTGAGCAGTTGTGATTGATTTGTTCAAGCTTTTGGCTTAAGTTTGGTACAGATCTGACATAGAATTAAGAGCAGATTTGTGTTGGACTAGAGGACTGAGTTTGGTGCAGATTTGTGATAGATTTTGAGAGGACTTGTGTTGGACCGACTGACTATGTTTAGTACAAGTTTTTATGAGCAGCTATGGAGGTGATCGTGAGGATAGAAGTCTCTATATCCAGAGCAAGAAGGATAGGACATCTTCTATGGAAAGGAGTTCCACCAGCTAGCGACAGAAGAGGTAGTGATCTTCTAAAGTATCATTTCCAGAGCTTTGGGGGATAGGACATTTCCTTTGGGCAGCAGGCTCATAAATACTTTTTGATGGGATAGGACATCTCCTTTGTGCAGGAGGCTCATAAATACTTGTTAATGGGAATGATTATCCTTTGGGAAGGAGGCTCATAAATACTTGTTGAGGGGAAGGATTCTCCTTTGGATAGGAAGTTCATAAAATTTGTAATAGGGAAAGTATTTCCCAAAGAACTTTATTGAGAAAGATTTTAGTGAAAATATTTATGTGGATGTAGCCTATCTTGGGTGAACCATGTTAAAATGGATCTTCTTTGTGTGTTTCTTTCTATAATGGTTAATGTTATGGTGATGCCACTGCTATCCAAAGTAAATTTTTTTAAATGGTTGCATCTTATACTGTTCACCCCCCCTCTCAGTATAAGTCTATGTTCTTCACAACTATAGATTGGTATCATAAAATGATTTGGCTATTGATTGGATGCATATTATGATCTGGTCTTTGATCGGATGTATAATCTACTCTAGTTTCATCTACCATGTGTCACACATTCAATCAGCAACATCGCATGTCCAATATGATGTTGCCATGTGTCAACCCTATTTATAAATCTATAAAATGGCATCAACTGTCATTTTTTCTGTTTCCTTTCTACATATACTACAACCAAAGCTAGCCTTTCCAATCAACCTTTTTTTTTTTATTCCAAATCCTCTTTCTTCAACTTCCAACTTCTTGTGATAGATACCTCTTCCACAATCATACCAAAATTCAAGAATTTTTTGTGCACTTTAATTTCAGATCTGATAACAACTCCATGGATGAAATTTTAGTGGATCAATAACGCAGGTTTATCAAACCTCATTTCCATACCACAATTCAGAACATATAAAGTTACCCTACATAATATTATATCTGGTTATGACCACAACAGGGCTACTGTGAACCTTAAAGTACGAAATAGAAATCTAGTTATCAGCATCACCCCTGGAGATATTCACATATTGACAAGTATTCCATTCATTGGTTTTTCTCAAGTGTCGACAAGGTTGCAACTTTCTCCAGATGAAAAAGCACACCTCAAAAGAAATTATGGTCTTTCATCAGAATATTTGGCAGGTAAAAATATTTTTAATTATATTTTATTAATTTTCAATGTTTCAAATTTGTAAATTGACATCTAATTTTTTTTATGCAGTTTCTACCACCAAATAAAAAAGAGGTTTATCAATTAACGATGTGAATGATAAAACTTTGAAGGCCGTTATTGAATTTTTCTAGGCCAGACTTATTATGATGGGAAGACCAAAATTTTCATTTTAGGTACTTTCTTATATTGTTCGGTATGAGAAAAATCAAAAGTTCGATTGGTGCACTTATATTTCGGATTGAATCAAGTCTGAGTTGCACATGGTCCAACAAGAAACCAACAAGAATCAGCCCATTATGGGCATTGTAAATTTTCTTTTAGCTTTATATTTTGAGTTTTTTCATAATTTTTTGACTACTCCTGTACCAACTATAGTGCATGCAACACTACAATCTATTGCCATGTCAGTAGAGGAATTTAGGGTAATAACTACATTATTGTGCTTGACATACTATTTTATAGTTTAGCACATTCCATTTTTTATTTTTATTTTCATCTATATGTAGGAGAATGTAGATAATAGAAGGAGTAAACATATTGCTACCACTAGGGTTCACAAGCTAGAACAAACATGTTATTCTAAAGACACGGGCTCTGAAGCAACACCTAGTCCTATGCAGAGGTCATACAAACATTCTAGGAAAGAAACTAATTCTGGGGTTTCTCGTAAACCTAGGTATGCACAAAATGTGCAATCTAAATGTATTGTGGCCAATGCCTCCTCTAATGTAGGATAATTACAATACATTTCATCGTCTTCAGGTAAATCTATATGTAGTTAATTTAAATTAAGATCTTTTTTATTTTAAGAAAAATTCTAACAAAATGTTTTTGACTGTTTTCAATTTATTCTCATGTTCAAGTAGTAACATCACAAGTTAGAGGGAATATGCTGCCACTACCTCCACATGCATCACACTCACCAGTTTTACCACTTCCACCCAATAAGCAACAAGCATAGTCACAACCTCCAATAATGCCTATGCGAGGGCAATTCGGTGTTGCAAAATGATTGTTTTCACAAATATCACAAGGCACTACATGAATTTTTGGGCATGGTTTTTCACACCCACAGATATCACATATGCTAGCAGCAAGTTCTGGCCATGGATGGTCTCCAGGGTCATAGGCCATATAAACATTCCAGGAAAGAAACTACTTCTAGGGTTTCTCGTAAACCTAGGTATGCACAAAATGTGCAAGATGAATGTATTGTGGCCAATGCCTCCTCCAATGTAGGATAATTGCAGTACATTTCATCGTCTTTAGGTAAATCTATATGTAGTTAATTTAAATTAAGATCTTTTTTATTTTAAGCAAAATTCTAACAAAATGTTTTTGACTATTTTCAATTTATTCTCATGTTCAAGTAGTAACATCACAAGTTAGAGGGAATATGTCGCCACTACCTCCACATGCATCACACTCACCGGTTTTACCACTTCCACCCAATAAGCAACATGCATAGTCACAACCTCCAATAATGTCTATGCGAGGGCAATTCGGTGTTGGAAAATGATTGTTTTCACAAATATCACAGGGCACTACATGAAGTTTTGGGCATGGGTTTTCACACCCACAAAGATCACATATGCCAACAACAATTTCTGTCCATGGATGGTCTCCAGGGTCATGCATAAGGGGTCATCTCCAAAATGTATTTATAAAAATTTGGCGAATTAGTTTCAAAATCTAGGTGAATAGTATCGAAACACATGTAGAAGGTTAACTATTATTAGGGGTAATGTTGAAAATTTAAACTTAAAATGGTCAAATTATTATAAAATTGGGGCGAATAGACCCCCCCCAAAAAATTGCACCCATAAATTTTTGGCTAATGGGCCTTGGTCAAGGGTCCCAAATATTAGCCAATTCCAAATTTTAAAAATCTTAATTTTAGCCAATTGGCTATAAATAGCCGCTATGCATAACCCTGATGGTCTCAATTTATATTTTCTACAAATTCACAGGCACCAAAATGTTCTGGATAGGGATTGGATGATATTCCACTTTATGAGGATTTCATGTTGCAGGGCAACATTGTAGGCTTCAAGGCAACATATATGCTTAAAGATATAGCACAAGAAGAAGAAACCCCTACAGCCGAGTATAAATTAGTACCACCCACTCAAGGAGACAACCCCCATCCTCAATATCCTCAAATTGAGGATGATGTTGTCAATTTTAATAAAAATATTTCATTGGCTGAAAGTACCAAGTCAATAATTAAGGAGTTTGTGTTGAAAAATTTGTAGGAGTTGAAAGAATGGGAATATCGGGAAAAGGTCCTTATTAGGGAAATTAATGCCTAATATAAAAATTATGAAAAAATGGAATCTATTTATTCTTTGGTCAAATATGAACTTGGAAAGCTTGATGGCTTGCTAACATCAAGAATAGTTAAATCCGATTTTACTTATGATGATGATGTGTTAAATGTTGATGTTGGTAGATTGGATAATGTTAATTCTAAAGCCCAAGCATTTTACAACCAATGGGCTTCTGATAAGGATAGTGTTGTAGTTTCTAAGGCTGCAAAAGAATTGACAAAGGTAAAAAAGTTATATGTATTTCAATTTTCTATTGCATTTAAATTTTTATATTTCTTGAAAATTTGCAATAATTTCAATATATCCCCTTCGAATTAAGTTTTCAATTTATTTTTGCAATCAAATTTTGAAAATTTGAAAACATAGGTTAAGAGCATGGATGTCAATATTCTTACAGCAAAGTCATGTTTGATGAAATCAATGGAAATAAAAAAAAAATGTAGGCAAAGGTTTCAGAAAACAATCGTTTAAAAATTACATCAAAGAGAAGCTGCAAGAAGATCCGGATAAGGTGCTTGAGAAAATAAAAAAAATATTCCAATAATACTTGAAGATCCAAACAAAGAAGAAGCAACATGTGTGTCAAGTATTGTGAAAGTACGTGACAACCTTGTTAGAGTTGGAGCACTACTAGAAGGAAGTGTCACAGAAGTTGATAAAGTAATAGAAATGACAACTCCAACCACTAGTGTGAAGCATCCAAGCACCAATCAAATGATTGAAAATGTTGAAAATATTTTTAAAATACTACAATATAATTTGATTTTGAAATTGGTATGTAATATTTGAGACTTGAGTTGGAAAATGTTTTTAAAAGATTACAATATTTAATTTTTGTTTGAAAATGTTATGTGATATTTGGGTTTAAAAATGTTTGAACGATGTAATATATTTATTTTTGAACTAGTTAATATGAATTTTTTTGTTTGAAAATTTTATGTAATTTCTGTTTGAAAATGTTATGTAATATTTGAGTTTGAACTAGTAAAAGATTGCAATATCTAATTTGGGATTGAAAATGTTATGTAATATTTGAGTTTGAAAATGTTATGTAATATTTGAGTTTGAAAATGTTATGTAATATTGGGGTTTAAAAATGTTTGAACGATGTAATATATTTCTTTTTGAACTAGTTAATATGAAATTTTCTATTTGAAAATGTTATGTAATTTTTGTTTGAAAATGTTATGTAATATTTGAGACTTGAGTTTGAAAATGTTATGTAATATTGGAGTTTGAACTAGTAAAATACTGCAATATCTAATTTGGGTTTGAATATGTTATGTAATATTTGAGTTTGAAAATGTTATGTAATTTCTGTTTGAAAATGTTGTGTAATATTGGGGTTTAAAAATGTTTGAACGATGTAATATATTTCTTTTTGAACTAGTTAATATGAAATTTTCTGTTTGAAAATGTTATGTAATTTATGTTTGAAAATGTTATGTAATATTTGAGTTTGAAAATGTTATGTAATATTTGAGTTTGAAAATGTTATATAATATTTGAGTTTGAACTAGTAAAAGACTACAATATCTAATTTGGGTTTGAAAATTGAAAATTTTATGTAATATTTGGGTTTAAAAATTTTTGAACGATGTAATATATGTCTTTTTGAACTAGTTACTATGAATTTTTTAAAAAATATTGCAATATCTAATTTGGGTTTGAAAATGTTATTTAATATTGGAGTTTGAAAATATTATGTAATATATGGGTTTATCATTGTCAATGAAATGAGAGTTGAGAAATCTGCTATCAAATCAATTCATGTTTATCATTGTCAATGAAATGAGAGTTGAGACACTAAGACATAAACATACAATTTTACAATCTACAAAAATGATATAAGCCATGTAATTTTAAAACAATATAAATTTGGAATAATATTGAGAAATCTGCTATCAAATCAATTCGTGTTTATCATTGTCAATGAAATGAGATTTGAGACATTAAGACATAAACATACAATTTTACAATCTACAAAAATGATATAAGCCATGTAATTTTAAAACAATATAAATCTGGAATAATATTGAGAAATCTGTTATCAGATCAATTCATATTTATCATTGTCAATGAAATGAGAGTTGAGACACTTAGACATAAACATACAATTTTACAATCTAAAAAAATGATATAAGCCATGCAATTTTAAAACAATAATGTGATTTAAAACAACAATTCTATGAAATCATATAAATTTGGAATAATATTGAGAAATATTCTATCAAATCAATTCATGTTTATCATTGTCAATGAAATGAGAGTTGAGACACCAAGACATAAACATACAATTTTAAAATTTACAAAAATTATATAAGCCATGTAATTTTACAACAATAATATGATTTAAAACAACAATTCTTTGAAATCATATAATTATGGAATAATATTGAGAAATATGCTATCAAATCAATTCGTGTTTATCATTGTCAATGAAATCATGGAAAATTATCACTATGGAAGCTGAAACATATCAACTTGTCTAGAATCATTATGAAGCATAGCAAAAATATGTCTCCACCATCTGATCACTAAAAGCATCAACATAATTGTTATCGATCGTATTCGATGTTCCTCTTCTGTCTACCAAGGAACTCCAGTTTTCCAATGCTCTATCATATGAAAATGTATCCAACGGATATGAAGACACATAAATTCTTAAATAATTTTCTAAATTCTTATCGAGTCTATTGCGGAGTTTAGATTTAACAAAATAAAATGCACTGAAAACTCTTTCATCTTCGACTGGCCCCAAAATAATTGTTTTACATGATTCATATAAATGAAAGTATTCACTTATTGTATCTTTGAATACTGTACTTAGATACAATTTTTTCCACAAACGTGTAGTGGAACCAATCTCATGGACACTTGTCATAAGTGATGTCTACACTACCATTGTTCTTCTAAAATGCGATGATTGTTCTTTCAAAAGATCATTGCTAAGTATACCTTTAATTTCAACACCATTGACTTCCAAACTCTTACTAAAATGGTCAATGAGGTTACCCATATATTTAATAAACAACTCATTTACAAAATTGTATTCAGTACAAGGTCCCCAAAACATGAGGTTAACCACACCCATAGACTCGAGAAACTCATATCTCTGAAATCGTTCTCTTATCTCACCTGTCAAATATTTTGCTATGTTTGACAAATTAGTCTTTTTTTTGTATTATAATATGAAATCTATTGTGTGTTACAGGAAATTCTTCAAAATCTTCCACAACTATACTTGATTGCCTTTCAAAACAATAAAAAGGTATCATCTTTTCATGAACATTAATACAAAGATGATCATTGATGTCAAACTTAAAGAAGTTGTTTGTATTGTTCATGTTTATAAATGTATTCCAACTATCAAATACAGGTTCTGTAAAATCAACATTAGACACATATAATGTATCAAGAAGCATGCATATTTATTTTCTCATCCTCACAAAATCAATGATATAGATGAATCTCTCTTGTGCAAAATTAATTAATCTGTTCATTTATTTTAACATTGGAAGAATACCACATAAGGTCAAAAGTGTTTCCAAGTTAGTCAAACGAAACAACATATCTTTTGCCTTATCAACTATTCTACGATTTGCATGCATAAACCCAGTCAATTATTGATATTCTATCAAAACTCTCTGAGCTAGTTGATATAGTGAAATCCATCTTGTATCCACATATTTTAACAATTTTTTGCCTTCTGTAACTCCTAGTGCAAACTACTGAAACTCTGCAAATATTTTGGGACTTAATGAGAAATAAGAATGAATATAATGAATAAGGTTTTCTACTTTAGCAACATTTGAGAATGTGCTCAGAATTTTATATAAAAAATTAACTCTATGAGCCATACAGTGAATGGGGATCGTATATGGAGCAACTATGGTTTGGATTCGAACACAAAGACCAGACCTGTGACCTTGCATAATATCAGCTCCATCAGCTTCAATGCAAATTAACTTTGTTGCTATGTCTATATCATTCATTCCCACAATATTCTTTAAAATTTTCACAACAATATTATAAATGCTATATGCATTTGAAATTTCCAACATCTTACGTAATCCCAAAAAAATAGGCCTTCTTATATGATTTTGAAATGTGTACACATGCATGCAAATCCAAGATGTGTTATCCATAGTGGTTACCTCATCAATAGAAATTGAAATGAATTTTGCAAGTTTTACTTGCTCCCTTATGTCTTCTTTCTCAACCAAAGATAAACATTTTCCCATTACCCAACCACTTCGGTTTGACCAATGAGAAATAGGAATGTTTTGCACATTTAATAGGCGTAATAGCTACTTAAAATCAACAAAATCAAACACTGGTCTACCTTTCTTGAGAATATTGTAAACAATGACAAACTGCATACCTTGTGAAGCTAAAATAGTCTTTTGTATTTTATGAAATTGGGCTCCAATTGTTTCACCTTTCTCAACAAGAGAATATTGTTGCTTTAAGTGATCGTCATATTCTATAGCATATCTTAAATGCATACATTTTGATGCATCCTTCGACTTAACTTCTTTACTAACTTCACCATTACTTTTTATAAATTTTACATAAGATTTTTCCAGCATGTTTTTCAATTGTATCAATCTCGTTTTGAAGCCTACGATCCTTACCAAGTCTCTAACTGCAAATTTTGCATCTACATTCTTTTTCATTGATTTGGTTATCCTCGGTCATGACAAGCTCTAGCCAGAGAAATATTTCTACCCATTATTTCCTAAATCCCCTTCCAAGTATCCAAAGAGACGTTTTTCTTTTTTTGGAATTTTTGGTTGAAGATTCAAATGAAGCTCATATTGATTTTGATTTATCACTTTCATTTTCAATTGTGATGTCATTTTATGTGTTGTCTTCAAGTTTTTGTTGGATGTCATTTTCAACGGGATTTTCAATAAAAGTCATCTCTTGTTGGGGAATATCTTCAAGTGGAGGCATATCAGGATCGATAGGGTATTCTGCATAGTAGCATACCATAATATTTTTGTATCATTCTTGGATAAAAAAATTTACAAAAAATATTCAAATCGTCAATCAAGCACATACTGGGAAGAAAAAAATCATTTGTACCTTGAATTTGCACGAATGTTGTTGGATTGTTGCATTTCAAAGTATGGCTAAAATATTTGAGGATACTCTTTTCAAAAGAAGATTTGGTGCCCTTCTTTCCATCACTGGGTGACATTTTACTTTTTATGAAAAATAAAATGTTAGAGAGGGTGTACTTTCTGGAGGTCTTAAGATAATATTGTAAATAGAATAAAAAAAAATTTAGGTGCTAGATTATACATACTTTTTTCTTGCCATTCTTTATAGTGATTTTATCAATTTATGCCACTGGTTCATTTTTTGGTGAAAGCACTTTAATTTGTTCCGCTCGAGTGCACGATAGGTTCCGACTAAATAGTGTTCCACCCAGGTGTACGATAGGTTTCGACTGAATAGTCTACTTTCTGGGTGCACGCCAGGTTCTAGTATGATATTTGTTGTTGGCACTGAAATTTTTGGAGAAATTAATTTGAGCCATAAAATTTTAATTTTTTATATAATTTATTTATTTTATAAGGTTTTAAGGGGAGTTATAAGGTTTATGCAAAATATTTTTTGGTGATATTTTCTTTGGTGTTAAAAAGTGGCAATAAAGTTTTTTAAGGAAAGTTGTTTGAGTTTTTGTGGTGTTGGATATTATTTTAAGTTGGAGATTATAAGGTGTATCTAAATAATTATTTTTCATGTATGATTTGATGTATGCTAATTTCAAGGAGAAGCAATAAGGTGTATTTGAGCTTTCATTATTTTTGTGACTAAGGAATATTTTGAGAAAGTGTTAGAGTGATATTTTGGTCATATAACCATTGAAATTGGCAAAGAAAAAAATTGTAATTGAGACAGGTTTTATAAGGGCACTTATACATCAAACAAAAGGAATGGGCACATATTCCTAGTGAATGATTTTTGAATTTTGTGAAAGCTAAGTTGGAGTGAAAAGGGTTTTTCTGGAATAAAGAGTTGTTGATAAAACCTTGTTTGGTGAGCATTGTTGAGTTGATTGTTAAAGGGTTTTTCTAGAATAAGAGTTGTTGATAAAACTTTATTTTATAAGCATTTTTGTTGAAGTGATTAGTTGAGTGAGGAACTTGAACTAGATTTTGTGCTAATATCATGGGTATCATTGTTATGTGAAGTTGTCAAAGATCATGAGTATCATTGTTATGTGTTGTTAGTTGAGTTAGGAACTTGAACTAGGGTTTGCAAAGATCATGAGTATCATTGTTATGTGATATTGGTTGATATGCATTGTTGGAAATATTTGAGTGAATGTTCATATGCTTGGACTAGGGTTTGTGAGCAAGGATTATGTTGGTTGGTCTTTCATACACACCCTGTGAGGAATGAACATAAAATGCCAATAACACTTTACAGGATAAATCCAACTCACTTTAGGATCTTGCTGGTTATCCAAGGTGTGAGTTACAGAGTTGAGTCGAATGGCTATTCACTTTTTTTTGCTTCTATAATAGTTTCAAGTAGACTATCTGTCACCTTACAATGGGTTCTACCTTGGTTCAATAATGTTTAGCAGTGGTTATCTTTGTTGACAATCAGATTTACAATCAGTTCTTTGATATAGCTCTTTATGCTTTAGCACATTAAATAAAAGACAAATTTGAAAGAAAATAAAAATGGATCATTTGATGGTAGAACAAAGAGAGTAGGGTAGGGTAGAAAAGAGAAGCTTATCTAACTTATTTGAAAATTAAAACTACCAATTTTAGTTACACTATTTAGCTTCACAATAAAACCAATCAAAGAGGAAGGTGTCCAGCTTTCTAAGATCACCTTCTACTAAGAGCATAAGATGGAAATGACACAGATCTAAAAGAAAATCATAAATAGAAGGGAATTCGATGTCAACTGGTATCTCTCACCAGTAGCCTAGCTCGCACATTGAGGATAGAGCAATTAGAACAGACCCAAACCTTAAATATTTAATTTTTCCTAGCATACAACAAACGGAATGAAGCCTAGTAGCATATTCAATCTTGATAACACAGATTTACAACTAAAATAAATAGACCTTAGCGAGACAAAAACAAAAGAAGATGCGCTTATCACAATCTAAAAGAGATTAGGCTCCTGGCCACGCTATCATAGAAAATGACATCACACCAACCCCAAGTACAGAACAAAGCATTCAAACAAAATTTGTAGGAAATTGCTAAAATATATTTTATTCTAAGTTTTTGCATCCGGACTTTGCATTCAAAAGAAGTATATATAGACTCAGGACAGACCCTGATATTTTCAAAAATATCTTCTTCCAAATATCTAAATCTTATCATAAAAATCCCACCATCGAGGCTTTACAATATAAGGCATTTTTTAAATAGATTTCTGATCAACTCTAATCACTCTGAAAATCTTCCTATGGATCTTGCCATAAATGGAGAAGATAAGATTTGGTTTCATCCTCATCAAATGGGCACCGCGTGTAAATGTATCTTCATCTTTCAGTAAGCCGTTAGAGCATCTCATTAATTCCTCTGCAAAATTTAGATGAGTCACTGACTTCCTAGGCCTTCTATCCTTGCACAACCACCTTTGTTTGGTTCGAGTTGAAATTCTCTTCCCACCATTACTTTCGCCATAAATTTTCCCATTAAATGCATCCACCGACAAATTTCTTAAAGTCTTTATCAAATCTGTGAAATCTGGATGGATAAAAAATTCCCGGCATCTCTTATTTCCATCTGATGGTCCTTGCTTGATTCATGCCAAAATTTAGGCTTGTCTATATTTCTCACCATTACGTATGCTATTATGCAATTTTCGGATCACTTTCTTCAAAAGAAAAGCAAAGGTTAGAACTTTAATATTATTAATTTAATTATTTTTTAAATTTTTCCTAAGGTTTTTTAATGTTTTTCATTTTTAATTAATTAATTAATTTTTCCTAAGGTTTTTTAATGTTTTTCATTTTAATTAATTAATTAATTTTTTCATTTAAATATTTCTAGGGTTTGGACTGTGTTGAAAAGCTTCCACTTCCTTTGGATGGGTGATGAAAAATTTAAAGAATGGCCAAATTTTGCAAAATGAATATAAATCCAAAATGCCATATCAAGCAATTAGCCTTCGTAACAATTCAAAACTTCAATGGACTTTAAAATATTTTAGGGTAAAATTAAATTTGAGTGAAAGTCTGACATGTAATGAGCATTAGGGTTTGATTTCCTTGTTCCAAGCTCATATTCTCATGAAATTAAAGCAAGTCGCGATTTCGGGACATTTTCCTCAAGCTATTTCTTCCAAGCTTGTGCCCTCGCAAAAATGAGACAAGTCCCAAAAATGGAACATGTCGCGATATCGCGACATTTCCCTCAATTTATTTCTTCCAAGCTTGTGCCCTTGCAAAAATGAAACAATTCACGAAAATGGAACATGTCGCGATATCGGGACATTTCCCTCAATTTATTTCTTCCAAGCTTGTGCCCTCGCGAAAATGAGACAAGTCCCAAAAATGGAACATGTCGCGATATCACGACATTTCCCTCAATTTATTTCTTCCAAGCTTGTGCCCTCATAAAAATGAGACAAGTCCCGAAAATGGAACATATTGCGATATCGCGACATTTCCCTCAATTTATTTCTTCCAAGCTTGTGCCCTCGCGAAAATGATACAAGTCTCAAAAATGGAACATGTCACGATATCACGATATTTCCCTCAAGCTATTTCTTCCAAGCTTGTGCCCTCACGAAAATGATACAAGTCCCGAAAATGGAACATGTCGCGATATCGACATTTCCCTCAAGCTATTTCTTCCAAGCTTGCAAATTCTCCAAAAATTGTAGGTTGATTCCAATGACTTTGTCCATCTAAATTTTGCATTTTTACATATTGGTGAAGGATCTTCCTTACTCATAAATGATTTTAACATTTGAAAAATGAATTTTAAATTGCTATTCGCATGGTGTAGAAAAATGATGAAAATTCAAAGTGCCTAGAATTTTATGAAACCTTACAAGAATCTAAATAAGCCCAAAGGGTATCCCAATCTTCAAACGGAACTTTAAAATTCATCACAGATTAAGAGAAAATGCATTTATAAGTTTTTTGGCCAGAAATAGAAACTGCTATTTCTGGTAAGTGAATCTTGTCTAAAAGTCCAAAAATTTGGCATGGTCACAAATATGAATTTAATATCTTCCACCCAAAATTTTAATCACCTCAAACAGATTTGTCTTCCAAAAGTTATGAGGATTTCAAGTTTGGAGTAAGTTTGTCGGCAAGAAGAAAATAATTAAAAGAACCCTAACATTTGATTTTAATAATTAACCCTTAGAAACACTATTGAAAATTAAAATTTCTGAAATGATTAATATGAATTAATACATTTAACGTGCAAAATTTCAGAAATTTTAAATTGAAATCAATGCCATATGCAAACATACTTGGACACTTTAATGTAGGCAAAATTTGAAAAAGGGTGCAAGCAAAATTTGGAATTAAAACCCGAAAAACTCAAGAGGGTCCCTGTGGAAAAAATGAAAATTAAATATTTTCAAAGGATGGAATTTCATTTTTTTAGTGGGGGTGTGTTGCTTCTCAACAAATGGCGATATCTACGGGGAAAATAGTATCACTATTTAGAATCCAGAACTCTAGTTTCAAAACAATTTAGACTATGTACCATGCTTTGCCACAAATATTTTCTAAAATGATTTAACTACTATCTGCTAGTTGTTAAATTTTCCCAAGGACATACTAGGTTGAACCACTTAAGGAAGATTCTGATGTGCGATTATAAGCGTATAAACCTTCCTTCAAGGATGACTGGGGCTTCGAATGCTTACTATGGATTGATCAGCTATTTAGATTGTGCAGGGGAAACCAAGTAGAGCTCTGTTTACTAGTTTAGCCTTTTACAACCCCGATAGAGTTACTCTTTAGATTTTCGAGATCCTTATTCACAACTATGAGGTGGCATCTATAGCTTGGTGAACACGTTTGAGATGTACCCTTCAGGAGCCTTGGCTATCTCTTTCTATCACATAATTTTTTTTTTACTTTCTCTTTTTTTTTTTTTGCATAAAAGAGTGCCAGTTTTATGTTGGCTTGCCCAATTTTCACCTTCTCTCTCTTTTTTTTTTTTGAAAAATATTGATAGCTGGAAAACCCTACTAAATTTTTATTTATTTTTATATTTCGTTGATCGAGGAATTGATCAACTAACCATTTCAGCCCTGGTACCAATAGCCTCCTTGGACACTTAAAATAATTTTATGAATCGGATTCCCCTCTCATGACCAACTTTTCTTGGATTCCCTGAGATTTCTTCAGCCAAACAGTATAGTACTTTCTTTATAATCAAAATAATTGTGGCGAGCAAGATACAAAATCCAATTATCTTCCTATTGTTGTTCTAAATAACAAGTAGTTCCACTTTTTAGTTCTAGCAAACTATATCTTAGCTAAAATAAAACAAAATGAAAACACACTACTTCAACCTTTATAGTGCCAATTTTAAATGTTGATTTGTGTTTTGTTGTTTAGGCAAAAATTTAAACAAACAGGATTTAAAAGCTAAAGAGGAGGGAAAAAGGCTACCAGTTAAAGATAAATTTGCACGGACCTCAAAAGATAAAACACAATACTTCAACCTTTATTTATAATATGTACATATGCACAAAGTATTTGTGATTACTCAAATGATGTAGTGGATGGAACAGCTGAGAAATAATGCTTCAAATATTGACCATTGACAGGAAGGTTTAGAAAATTACCTTCCAGGTATTGTAGACGAAATGTATTATTACCTAGGATTTCGGCAATCAGGTATGGCCCTATCCATAGAGGTTGCAACTTGGTGTGTTTACCTTTATTTTCATGGGATTTTTCCAATAGAAGCACCAGGTCTGCAAGTCTGAAGGCCTTAACTCTGGCTCTTTTATCAAACTAGCGCTTGACTATCTCTTGGTGTCGACTAAAATGCTCCAAGGCTTGAAGTCGTTCATCCTACAAATTAATTAATTCCAACACACAAGCTTCCGCATCTGCATGATCATCAAAGTAATCTAAAGCAAATTGATAATTGGCTAATTTTAAAGAGATAGGAACGATGGGCTGAGTACCATACAACAAAGCAAATGGGTAAGTCTTAAGAGCTTCTTTATGTCTTATCCTGTCAGCCCAAAGTGCATACTTCAATAGTGTGTGCCATTGTCTAGGTTTGTCTACAGCAGACTTCTTGATGGTATTTATCATATTCTTATTTGTGGACTCAGCTAGTCCATTACCTTGGGGATAATAGTTGGATGAAAATTTGATGACTATCCCCCTCTGGTATGCCCACTCTGCAAATTCTAATGACTAAAATGCTAGCCCATTGTCTAACACCAAATTCAAAGGAACTCCAAACCTGGTTATTGTTGGTCATCAAATCCACACAGGAAAGGACTTTTGGTGGGGTTTGCACGCCCTGGACCTGCGACCAATGTTGAAATGCTGAGGGGAAGATATGCCCCTCATGCCAATATCCAAAGAAAGGTCGGCTCCTATACTAATCTACTTTTGGGGTTTGAGATAAGAGTGCAGGAAAGAGATAAAAGGAGTTCGGGTTAGAGAAAGAAATAAAAAGGATAAGGGTTAGAGATTGATGATTTAAGATGGGAAAGAACAGGAAGCACGATCACTCACTAATAACTCAAATAGCAGCAAAGAATACCAAGAACAGACGAAAGAAACAAAATTTCAAACTTCCTATGTATCCTCTTGATGGGTTCGTAGGGTTCTCCTTTCTCTTCTGTCTGGAATTCAAGATTCAGAGTAACAATGATTGAAATAAGGGAATAATAGAAACCTCACTCCACCAGGTGGTATAAAGGAAAGCGACAAGGCATTTTTCCTCTCCTATATATCCTTTGGGGAAAATTTTAGGGTATAGTCCCCAATCGCACACTAGATTCAGGATTCAGATTCTCAGTATATGAGTGCAAACAGACAAAAGAATTAAGCACAGAATGCAGCATAAAAGAGAGAAATGGAGTACACAAATCTTTAGTATTAGACACAGGACATCAAGTTACAGCAACTTTCTAGCAGAAAGTTCCCCCCATTTTACATTGCAAAGCCTAGGTTTTTATAGAGGACCCGACCCTCTGAGTCATTATTACAAAATCGACAGAGTACAGGCTCGGGCTCTGAGAAATAGGCTCCTCACGGCTGCTGCGACTGAGTTTTCAAATCGATTGTTGAAACTAGCAACTGTGACAGGGTCAACCATGGAAAAATTCATTTAATGTGCCGCTCGAGTGTCCCTAGCTTTTGGATGCTGCCTTTGAGTGATCATTATGCCCGCCAGGTTTTACTCCAAGGACTGTTATGTCCCTTTCATTTGCCAAGAATGGTCAACAGACTTATCGGGCAAGAAAGGGGGGTACTTATAAGGGACGTTCGATCACCTTGGGAAGCTACTCGCCTTAGAACGTGGGCCCAAAAATTGCTTCGCTACATATCTACCTCACCAAAGCCTTGGGCCGAAGTAGATTCTCCTTGATTTGTTCTTCACAAAATAATGCTTCGTAGAAACTACTTTAGGGATGTTGAGTGCTGAGCGGATTCCATCTTTGAAGTGGGGCTCTTTGTCCTTTGCTGGAGAAACTGCTTCGGTTGGGAAATGTTTTGGCCGGATTCTTTTTCAAAACTATGGTTTGGGGAATATCCTCCCAAAGTACTTCACATTCTTCGAAACATTGCCAATTTGCTTCGGGCACCACCACTTCAGGTGAAAACTGGCCAAAGTAGGTGTCAGAAATGCTTCGAAGCCGAAGTAGTTTCCTTACCTTAGCTGATTTGAATTATGCTTTCCTCCTTCGGCGAAGTTGTTTGAATGTTGCTTTGCAAAACTTTCGCCCGAAGTAGCTGCTAAAAATGCTTCGGATGCGAAGCATTATCTTTGTATTTTCTTCGACAAAATTACTTCGCAAGGTTTTCACCTGAAGTAGTGATTTGAAGTGCTTCGGGCCCGAAGCTCTTTTCATATTTTCCTCCTTTTCTTTCGACGAAGCTATTTTCCTTGGACTATTTGGTAGCGAAGATCTTTCTTCTTCATTTTATAAAAGGGGCGATAGGGAGAGTCAAAATTGTTGTAACTTAAAATAAAAGAAAAAATTTCAACAAGGAAATATTATACAAAATTTTACTATCTTCTTCCCCTTTTATAATGTGACAAAAAGGTGTCAACATTCTTGGTGGCTCGTGAGGTGACAAGCTCACCTCAGCAAAAGAACCCTTTAGTCCTGATCCATTGGGCTATGGAGTCACTGATCTCCCCCAGATCCTGCTTCTGCGGTCTGTACCTCTTCTTACTCCTCTTCTCCTTCTTCTACTTCTTCTTCTTCCTCCTTCAATGCGGCTTCTAGCTGGGGTGATGGTTTGAGGCGATCATGGATGTGCTTCATCGTTCTTCAGACATGAGTCCAGGCACTCTTTTGGAATGGCTCTTGATCCTGCAATGCCTTAACTAGAACGCGAAACCGATCAATTTGCCCGATGTCAGCATGTTTGGCCTTGATGAATAAATCATTTAGGCATGCGACCATCTTGCAGTATCTCAAGATGAAGTCGGTCACCTACCCTTCTGATATTGGCTCCGCCCATTCGTCTATCTCTAATACATCACCCTCTGACTAGAGCCAGACTGGCTTGAGGTCATATTTAGTTAGAAGGTTCCCGTCATCATCCGTGAAACTTGGGAAACCCAAGGAGGAGAGGTCCTGAAAATAACTCATCGAGGCGCATTGCTCGTTGTCAAAAATGTCTTGGAGGCTTCTCACCTTCTGAGATTTTTGCACCTTGGAGAAGAAGGCACGAACCGTGGCTTGAGCCATGGAACAATCCCTAGCCGTCCGAGTCATCGCAATGACCTACAAATTTTGATATTTCATATTTTGGATGTCGAAGGCTAACTTGAGACGGTGCCTAGCTTTCTGCATGACCTCATCAATGATTGGCCCTCCTTTGGCAATAGCCTGCTAGGCTTCTGTAATGAAGGTTAGTATTGTGAGGGCGCTGGAACACCGAGACCTAAAATTTTTGAGCAAGTGGGCATGAATATCCTTGATTTTGCTCCTATCAAACATCGTCAGGTCTTCCTTTTCGTACAGCTAGGCCTGCATTTGTGCAATTTTGTCTTCCAGCTCCTTGGCCTTTAGATCATTCTCAATCTATTTCTGTTCTTGGCTCTCGGCTGTAGACTGAAGCTGTTGAACCTGCTATTTTAGGGTGCACATTTCCTTTTTCATCGCCTTGCACTGCTCCTCGACCTCTGCCAACTTAGAGCGGACCCTCGCCAAATATTCTTCTAGCTTAACATTGGTGGCCTCAGCCTCGATCCTGTGCTGGTTGGCGATGACTGCATGAGCCCTAAAGGTCTCAATTCGAACATGCATGGATGCTGATTCGTTATCTACATTCAGATGCACCAGGTCCTTAGGTGTTTCTTGGTAATCATAGTCTGATGGAGTCATTTCATCTAGAGGCTTTTGTACCTTGGGGACCTTCTTGATTTTATGCATCTTCCCAGCTTTCAAATCAAAAATGGCATATTTTTCAACTTGGGTTGTCGCTTGCCCCCTTTTCTTTATCGCTTCCTTCAGGATTTTGTCAGTATTCTATCGATATTGGAGCAGCTTCTCGGTAAGGGGGCATTCCTTGATCAAGGACATATCATAATCAAAAAAGGCCGGGTCACCAGCCAAAGGAGTGAACAAATATAGGGAATGGATGGGGGATGCCTTGCCAGAAGGTCCGATGGTGGGTGTAGCAGGCATTTCGGTAATGGCGGCCACATCATGAGAGACAAGGGATTGGGTGGTGGGGCTCGATGTCGAAGCGATACCTTCACTTCTGCTAAAAATCAAGGGGGTGGCAACGCAAGTGGGTGAAGTGACTTCAATGGACTTATCCTAGCCAGGATCGTGGAATGGACTTGGACTAGCCACGGGTGATGCATGATGGGGCGATGGGATACATAGGGGAGATTGGTGAGAACTTTTGGCCATGGCTGTAGGGGGCATGGGTGAGTCTTGAGCAAGGGACAGAGAATGCATACCTGAGTGCCCTCCTGGCATTATGGCAGTGGTGTCTTCTAGTGTAGCCACATCTTGTTCTTCCTCTACTTTGGCATCTCCAACCTCCATGGTTTTTGCCTCAGCATCCCCTTCAGACTGGAGGAGTTCCTCCACATTGATGGCATCGATATTCGGGACTGTTTTGGCGCTTGGTGGCGCTACGTCTTCAACATTTGCTTCAAACGGACTAGGTGTAGACCGTCCAATGGAGGTACTCTAAAAACCTGTATGGGGTCACTTCAAAAAGCACAGGGGCACTGAGCCTTGTTCTGGCCTCTTCCTCTTTGCTCTGACCAGTGTTTGCTCTAACTCTTTAGAGCTAGTGTCTTGGCCTCCCATAGGTACTTGAGGTGGCCTCCATGGCATGGCTTTGGCCTTTTTCTCCTTCTTTGGATCTAAAGTCTTGCTTTCTTTCTTGGGCTTTCGCCTAAACTTGGAATAGCTGGAGGAATGAGGTTGGCGAAGGACAGAGGCTTCCATGTCCCGGCATTGGCCTCATAGACTGCTATGAAGTCTTTGTCAGACGAAAAAAGACCATAAGAATTTGTCTTTCAATGATGGACCCTCATTATCCACCACTCTCTTAGTTGGGCTACGTCCCAATCCTTGGTTGCTTCCTTCAAGTCATCCTTTGCCTTATCCAGAAGGTAGAGTTGGGGCTCGGGAGAGGGTGTCGAACTGAGTCATATGCGACCTCCATCAGGTAGAACTCATGCCATGGAGGTAGCGTTTCCATTTTCTCCAAATGCCACTCTAGATCCTTCCCATTAGGATTGTTCCTTTGCTCCATAATTTCTGGATAGGGGCAAGCATGGAAGTTCTTAAATCATAGATGGTCCCTCATTACCCCCAAGGGGTCATAGAGCCATTGCTAAGGAAGCTGGATTAGGCTAAAATTGGCGAGTTTATCCTCCAAGAAAACACTTTGTTTGAGGGCAAACACCTCGATAACTCCCATTTTGAAATGGAAATCGCAAGTGTGAGCCCATTTTCGTCCATGGCCATAAATGGCATTTGTTGCATCACTCTACCGAGCAACCTCCAATGTGAACTGGTATTTAGAGGGATAGACTGGCAGCAGGAAAGGCTTCCCTATGAAGCTAAATATGTGAATTACAAGCCCCTGTGTTAGCTAAAAAATGTCTCCCCTCTTCTCTTGTACTACCTTGTATCTTAGGAGGAGGGGAACCCAAGGGGAAGACCCCGTTAGCATGTGCATTGCAGGTCCCAAAAATTGTTGATTAAAAGAATATTAGGACTCTATCTTCAGTAGGAGAGGGGTCCACTAGTATACAAGCAGAGGATTTCCATCCTCGCCGCTTGCCGTAATGGCGACATAAGGGAAACTCTTATGTACATGAAAGAAAAATAACCAAACGAGAATAGAACAAGGCGAAAAGTACTTATTTGTCCCAACATTCTTCATGCTGGCAAGCCACATATTTAGGGTCCTGGCCACCCATTCTTCCCAGTCAAAAACTACTGGGTTGGTGCTTGGCCTTGAAGCATCAGGGGCATAAAATTCCCCTCTGGAAATACACTCGGCCAAAGACACCAGCCATGGGTGCACCAAATCGTCGGTAGATAGGCCTGCCATCCATGCAATGATGGAGAAGATGTTGGCATTTTTGAAGGCCTCCAAGGGTAGGGGCATTCAGGGTAATTTACCCAAAGGGATCCCACTTTTGAGGCTCTGTTGCAAAAAATTAATTATGTAGTTGGAGGACGCAAACCTCTCCATTTTTTCGCTAAGAATAACGTTGCAAACTATATACCCCTTAGGAGGGCCCTACTGTGGCGCAAAGGCTACCTAGACATATTCCTTTAGGATGGAAAATAGCTTGTGACCGAAGGCGTCCACCACTTGCTTGGATTCAGACTGATAGTTCCACATGATGGCATTAATTAGCTTAGGGCAGTGATGCGTTGGGGGCGTCAGATACCAGTATATCTGAGAATAGTAAGTGGCAGCACTTTTGTTTTCTATCGAGAGCCTGCTCTTCATGAACTCGATGGTGCTTCTGAGTTCGGACACACTCCTTGACAGCTTGGTGTCTGATTCTATCCCATGCATCGACTGGCAGTTCTTCAAGTTGCTTATCCCTAGAATCCTCTCTTTCTCCCATGACTTGTTTCTCAGGGTGGCGGCTAACATCAACCTTCTTCGGCCCTTTGTCATGGCCCTTTGATTTTGGCTGTTCAGAGGCCACCACTTCTGGTTCCTTCCCCTTTTCCTTGGAGTTCTTCTTTCCCATGGTGCTAGGGGTGATGAAAACAATGCGGAGGGCTTTGGGATTGGAGGCTTTGAAGCGCAAGACAGGAGAGTTTGAAGGCTAGTAGTGACGTTTGCATGAATTATCGATAAAATAGCTTCCTTATATAGCCATAGAAGGCAACCACCATTATTTATGGCACTTGCCATAATTAATTTCGCATCACTTCATCCAATTCACCGCATGGTGGAGTGGTATACAAGGCTGTGTGCTATGATGATTATGGCTTACTTTGGAAGCGTGACCCTCTACCACTTTGTACCCAAGTGTGAAATTTTTGCCTAACCAAATCCTTAGAGGACGTACCCACCACCTTTTCATTTAACTCGCCCGCTTCGAACTCTTTTGAAGGCGGCTGTCAGCACGTTCCCCTAGGCACATTTTAAATGCTCCTACCCTTTTGTCGTTGAGTTGGTGAAGTCAGGGTTAGGGTTGAAGTGCTTCAGGGTGAACCCTTGGTGCGAGCTATTTATTTCATGCTTTGGGTCCGAAGTGATTTCCTTCACAGGAGAAGGTTTCCATTTGAGAAGTGGCCCACCGATTCTCCTTCGAAAACTGCTTCGCTTGGACTCCCCTCGGTGGAGCGTTCCTCATACCTTGGTCTAAATTTTGTTTGGCCAACGGGATTTGTTGTGAGCCATTTCCCATTGGCTACTTCGTACGCTCAACGTCAACGCCCGAGCTTCTCTTCTCTTTTTTTTTTTTTGAAGTAAAACTTAACCCGAGCTTCCCAGCAACACCTTATTTGTCAGCTGAACTATTTACACTATTCACAAGCTTGTGGCATAATAGGCATGCCGCCACCATGAACTCAACTTCGGGTAATTATCCGATGAACCTGCAGTGTCCAAACCAAATCTGATCATACTTTAGCAGATCTTTGAATTTTAGATCATTCCTACCTGAAGTTGTCCTTGCTACGAACAGGAAGCAATGCAACTGATTTTCATTTCTGCCAGTGCCCAGATTATTAGAGAAGAAGTTCACCACTTGAAAGTATTCTTGGGGCATCGGTCTTAGGGATAATCAGAACCAATACCAGACCCAATGCTAGAATTCTCCAGATTCTTCGAAATAAAGGTCGGGTATAGGTTCTTCCTCCCTACTGATATGGTAACAAGGTTCCTCCGACGAGGAGTAGTCCTCCAGAGTTCCTTCGGGCTCATCCTCTGAATCGAATAGGCTTGATGAGCTTTGGATGAACACTTGCATGCCATCTCTTGGGATACAAAAAGGGTGCAAAAATGTGCCCTCTTTGTTCTTGGGTCCTACCACTCGAGTCTGCTCCTCTCAGTTCATCTTTTGATGAAGATCACAAGTAGCCATGTTGTTCATTAGGTGGGCCATGCTCGCATACTCCCATTGTTGGGATAATATGAGGCTTGCCTCCTGAGCTCCAAATGATTGCATCTCAGGCCTCATCTCGGTGTGAGGAATGCCCCATGATGAGTACTGCGTTGGCCAAATAGGAGCAGTAATTATCGGGGGAAGCGACGGAGTTTCTCTCCACTACCACTTTCTCGATAGGAGTAAAAGTTGTTTCACTCATATTGCCTCCTCAAATATTTGAGGAAACCTTCATTCCCTTGATTATAGTAGAATGAGGCTTACGTCTAGGTGGAAGGCCCGAACATAGAAGAGATGGGCTTGGGTGGGCGTCGGTTGGATCTCCATTAGGATTCTCTTCCAACTTCTACAGAATCGAACATTGAAGTCTGTGATACCTTTCAAAGGTGCTCTCTTGATGGTGGAGAGGTATGCGAAGAGATGGAAGGGGTCCTAAGAGCCATCAAACATTTCAATCAATGCTCGTGCTAAGTCATCCCATGAGCAGATGCTTTTGGGCCTGAGCAATCTATACCACCGCAGTGCCCTTCCTTCCAGTGATAAAACAAGTAGTCTGATCATGACATCTTCATGGATAATGTCATGGAGGGTCGCTAAATCAGCAACATCTTCAAGGTGTTCTCGAGCCATTCCCATGATGCCATCGTATTTTGTCAATGATTTCAAGGCGCTTTTGGGAATATCATGGTAGCTTTGGATATTCAGGGGGCCTGGATCGTTCCAACTAGGAAAGCTTCTCCCAGCCATTACGACAGCAGCCTGTGGAAATTGCGGTTGTCACCACTGAGTCAGAGTTTTTAGGTGGACATTCTTTCTTCGCTTATGAGGTCAATGCTGCTCACCAAACCTTGATTCCTTCGAGATATCTTCTTTTAGATTTGATAGACGCCTACAACCAGGAAATCTAGACCTTCAGTTCAACTGAGTCGCCAGGTGATTTTATCGAATGAAGACAGATCAGAGATTCACCGAACTCAGACCTTCTTAAGACACAGGAAGTCTTGGTTATGAAAACCAGGTTTAGGCATTGGTCTTTACAACATTAGAGATTTTTAGGTAAAACAAAGTCGCCAGATGCTAAGAGTCTTTCGATAATGAGCGCATCGATTCTCACTACTACTCAGATGATGAGACTGACCGGATCTCACGGGGAACTTGTTAGGACTACTGGCTCCGATGAATATGGGCTAGAAATTTTCTCAAATATGGGACCTTGGGTCCCACCGGGCGTGCCAAAAATTTTTGGTCATCAAATCCCCACAGGAAAGGACTTTCGGTGGGGTTTGCGCGCCCTGGACCTATGACCAACGTTGAAAGGCCGAGGGGAAGAGATGCCCCTCATGCCAATCTCCGGAGAAATGCCGACTCCTATACTAATCTAATTTTGGGGTTTGAGATAAGAGTGTAGGAAAGAGATAAAAGGAGTTTGGGTTAGAGAAAGAAATAAAAATGATAAGGGTTAGAGATTGATGATTTAAGATGGGGAAGAACAGGAAGCACGATCACTCACTAATAACTCAAATAGCAACAAAGAATACCAAGAATAGATGAAAGAAACGAAATGCCGAACTTCCTATGTATCCTCTGGACGAGTTCACAGGGTTCTCCTTTCTTTTCTCGTTGGAATTTAGGATTCAGAGTAACAGCGATTGAAATAATGGAATAACAGAAACCTTAATCCACCAGGCAGCATAAAGGAAAGCGACAAGGCATTTTTCCTCTCCTATGTATCCTTCAAGGAAAATTTTAGGGTACAGTCCCCAATCGCACACTAGATTCAGGATTCAGAGTCTCAGTATATGAGTGTAGACAGACAAAAGAATTAAGCACAGAAGGAAACATAAAAGAGAGAAATGGAGTACAAAAATCTTTAGTATTAGACGCAGGACATCAAGTTATAGCAACTTTATGGCAGAAAGTTCCCCCCCCTTTTACATTGTAAAGCCTAGGTTTTTATAGAGGACCCAACCCTCTGAGTCATTATTACAAAATCGATGGAGTACACCCTCGGGCTCTGAGAAATCATCTCCTCACGGCTGCTGCAAATGAGTTTTCAAATTGATTGCCAAAATTGGCAACTGTGACAGGGTCAACCGTGGAAACATTCATTTAATGTGCCGCTCGAGTGTCCCTGGCTTCTAGATGTTGCCTTTGAGTGATCATTATGCCTGTCGGGTTTTACTCTGAGGACTGTTACGTCCCTTTTGTTTGCCAAGAATGGTCAGCTGACTTATCAGGAAAGAAATGTGGGTACTTATAAGGGATGTTCGATCACCTTGGGAAGCTACCCGTCTTGGAACGTGGGCCCGAAAAGTGCTTCGCTACATATCTACCTCGCCAAAGCCTTGGGCCGAAGTAGATTCTCCTTGATTTTTTCTTCGCAAAATAATGCTTTGTAGAAACTACTTCGGGGATGTTGAGTGCCAAGCGAATTCCATCTTTGAAGTGGGGCTCTTTGTCCTTTGCTAGCAAAACTACTTTCGTTGGGAATTGTTTCGGCCTGATTCTTTTTCAAAACTGTGGTTCGGGGAATATCCTCTCAAAGTACTTCACATTCTCTGAAACATTGCCAATTTGCTTTGGGCACCACCGCTTCAGGTGAAAACTAGCTGAAGTAGAAGTCAGAAATGCTTCGGGGCTGAAGTAGTTTCCTTACCCTAGCTAATTTGAATTATGCTTTCCTCCTTCGACGAAGTTGTTTGAATGTTGCTTCGCAAAACTTCCACCCGAAGCGGCTTCTGAAAATGCTTCGGGTGCGAAGCATTATCTTTGTATTTTCTTCGATAAAATTACTTTGCAAGGTTTTCGCCCGAAGTAGTGATTTGAAGTGCTTCGGGCCCGAAGCTCTTTTCACATTTTCCTCCTTTTCTTTCGGCGAAGCTATTTTCCTTGGCCTATTTGGTAGCAAAGCTCTTTCTTCTTCATTTTATAAAAGGGGTGATAGGGAGAGTCAAAATTGTTGCAACTTAAAATAAAAGAAAAACTTTCAACAAGGAAATATTATACAAAATTTTACTATCTTCTTCCCCTTGTATAATGTGACAAAAAGGTGTCAACAGTTATGATATTTGATTCTAAAAATCCGATCACCTCATGGGTTGTACTCTTCATGGTGGCTGCTGCTTCAACCCATCTTGTACAATAATCAGTGGCTGTTAAAACATACTTTTGCCCTGTTGATGAATTCAGGTTTATCACACCTACAAATTCAAGTCCCCATTGCATAAAAGGTTTGTCTTTTATAACATGTTGTAATGGTAGAGCTCGATTAGCCTTCTTGGATGCAAAAATTTGACACTGGTGGCAAGTTCTCATATGCTGATGTGCATATTTAAACAATGTAGGTCAATAATAACCTACTCTCAATATCTTGTGTGCAGTAGCAGAACCTGAGGAATTCCTTGCTCCTAAATTCTCATGAAAACTAGACATCACCTCATTCACTTCATTTTGAGAAATGCATCTTAAGAATATGTCAACATAGTTTTCTCTGTACAAGTTGCCTCATTTGAGTAGAAAATGAGTAGATTTTAGCTTCAGTGCTCTTCTTTGAGTTCTATTCAGGTGAGGTGGACAAATTCCAAACCTCGAAATATGAGACATCTCCATACCAATTATCTAATCCAGAATCCAGCTGATTAATTTCTCCCTCTACAGGTATTTTAGCAATATGTCGAGACAAACCAAGTCCTCTGATTAATTTTACAGGCCAGATTTCCAAGTCGTACTCCTACAGTCTTGTGTCGCAATTACCTCTTAGCTCACCCAATTCATCCTGGCTTAATAAATATTTGATAGCTGGATCAGGAACTATAGCATAGACTTTGCTTCTTAATATGTAATGTATGAATTGCTTGACTGCTCTCACTAAGGCATAGGTTTGATTATCCAAGCGAGAGTATTTTAGCTCAGCACCCTTTAAGTTTGTACTTTTGAAGGCAATCGGGTGCTCCCCTATTTCTCTTTGTTGGGTTAAAACTGTTGCAAGTGTGTGTTTAGAAGCAAAAGAGTACAAGTAAAAATCTGCACTAAAATCTGGGCTCACCAGCATTGGAGCTTTTTTGATGGTAGATTTGATCTCTTGGAATGCTGCTTTAGCTTTCATTGTCCAAGAAATATTAGCAGTTTCTTTTAGCATGTCATTTAGCGGCTCGACTATTTCCGCAAAGCCAAAGATGAATTTTTTGACAAAATTAATTTTCCTAAAAAATGATCTTAACTCTTTCTTAGAGTTGGGAAAGCATATCCCTGATATGGCTTCAACTCTCTCAAGATCCATGGAAATGCCATCTTTGGTGATTAAGTGTCCAAGGATTTTTCTTTTAGTTACACCAAAAACACACTTCTTTGGGTTTAAAGAAACGCCAAATTCTCTGCATTTGTCAAAGATAGATTCTAAGTGCTTCATGTGGTCAAACCGGGATTTACAAAAAATTGTCAAGTCATCCATGTAGAAAATGATGCACTTACCCATGAGACCTTTGAATGCATGATCCATTGCATGTTGAAAGGTAGCTTCGACATTTATCAATCCAAATAGTATTCTCTTGTATGCGAAGGTTCCCCACTTGGTCATGAAGGCAGTTTGCATCCTGTCTTCCTTTTCAACTAGTATCTGGTTGTACCCCAAAAATCCATCTAAGAAAGACGTCATTTCTGAACCATTCACAATTTGTAGCACATCATCCATGGAAGGCAAAGGATAATTATCATTTTTAGAAGCCTTGTTCAAATTCCTAAAATCCACGCACAAGCAGATTTCTCCATTCTTCTTTCTAACTGGCACTAAATTGGCTACCCAAGTAGAATGTCTAATGGGAAAAATACTGGTAGCACTCAATAATATCTCCAACTCCTTCTTGATGAGGGGTTCCAAAAAAGCGTTGACATGCCTCTGTTTCTGTTGAAAGGGTTTGCAGAACTCTTTTAAGGGTATTGTATGGGTGTAAACTTTTGGATCAAAAACCTTTAGGCCTTTATAATACCAGGCCATATCATCCTTGGACATGTGAATGAATTCAATCATATTTTTTTTAATTTTAGGGTCATAAGCTTTAGCTAACTTAAGGTGTCTGGGATCCTCGTCAGCCCTGACATTCAGTTTCTCAGTATCACTGCCTGCTACACCAATAGAATTTCCAAAACTTACTCTTTGTTTAATTTGGTCAACATCAAACAGTCGCTCAAGTTCTATCATTCCCTTCAAAATTATATTATCTTTCAACTTCATTTTCCTCTTTTCATCATAAAACTTTTCCAACATAGTATCCCTTTGACCATCATCAATTATAGTATTTTCAAATGCATTGGTATTCTGTAAAAAGTTTATAATTTGTTGGTCATCAAAAAAGACTTGAAAATTATCTATGTTATCTGGAATCGAAGGACAAGGGATTAATTTGATTGAAAATTTCTTCCATTTGAACTCCTCCAATGGCTTCAGATTTGTGGTTGATGAAGCTAAAACATCTGCAAGTGAATTCTCTTCTCTAGGAATGTGCGTCAAATTAAAAGTATCAAAATCCTCCATGAGATCCCATGCTCAATATTTATATCTTTTTAGGTAAGATGCCTTGCACTGAAATTTACCTCTAACCTGATTTGTCACCAACTCTGAGTCTATAAAAACTTGAATATTTTTTACACCTTTATCTAAAGTAAATTTCAATCCCAGCACTAGTACTTCATATTCTGCCAAATTATTCATGCAAGGAAACTACAAGCGATAAGACATAAAATACGTTTGATTTTTAGGTCCTTTAAGAACTGCCCCTATACCATAACCTTGCTTAGACTTAGCTCCATCAACATGAAGCATCCAAACTTCATTATCATGATCAAGATGAGATTTAATAGGTTTCTCCTTTTGTGCAGTTGTCAAATTATAAACCTCGATATCTACATCAACAAGATTAACAGTCTCATTCTTGGCATTATACTCAATGATCATGTTTGTATATCTAGGTCTCTTTTGATTCTTAACTGATTTGCAACACCTTTCCATGGAAACCACATATGTGAAAAAATAGTCGCCAAGTACCCATTCAAAGACTTTGACCAATCTCTGCTCAGAAGCATTTCATGTCCCACATGAATATCTACCACCTGAATGTCAATTTTGTGTTGTGCTCTCAACTCAGATGCTAGCTGGATGTGTATACTTTGAAGTTCACCTACCACATTAACCTCAGTTTTATCCAATTGGATGACTCTTCTCTCGAACTTCATAGGGGTTAAACCCAACTGTTGATAGATGGCTAGAGGCATGACATTGGCTGAAGCACCAGAATCCACCAGACAGTTGTGTAAATTTTTTCCAAATATACGGACAGTTAGCAGGAAAGATAGAACTTTAGTATTTTCTTTATACATGGTCATATTTGCATTTGCTATCTTCTTCCCCTTTTCTAGAGGTTTTGCAGTAGGATCATAGTATGTCTTAATCAAATTATCCCTTTGTTCAGTAATTTGAGACAACTCATGAAGAGTGATGTTAGCCTTGATCTTATTCATATACTCCACTATATTGTATCCCTTTTGAGTGGAGCAACAAATCCATCTAGTACTCTTGGATCTCTTCCCTTGGGTGGAGGTGGGTTATTATTTGGATATGGATCTGGAGGAACATTATGGGAGTTGTCTGTAGGTGTAGATGTAGTATTAGGCTCCAGATTTTTGTTCCTGAGATTGTATTTGTCCCTTCTATACTATTGAAAAGCTTGCACTTCATCCATAGGCATCTCCACAACATTCTTTGACTCATCTAGAAAAGTGAATGAATCTAACACCATAGATGCACTATGTTTGGATGAACTTGGACCATCAATACTTATTTGATTTTCAGGAAAAACCAACTCACTAGATAGAGTTTCAAAGGCATTGCAAAACTCCAAACAATCCAATTCCCCATGTTGATATGTTCCGTGTATCCTGCACCAGTTGGGCAAAGCCAAGTCACAAATATTCACTTCATGCCCCTTACCTTATAATCCTTGTTGGGTTCATATGGTGGTCTAGTGAATCTATTATGTTGATAAGAAAATCTATTTGAGTTTTCCCCGGTGGAAACTTTCCTTTTGAAAATCAAAAAGTCATTTGCCAACTTTTGGACCATCTTTGAGACTTCCTCAACTCTTATTTTATCATATTCTTTCTCTGTATTTTGTACATGTTCAGCATGTGTTACAACCAATGGATTTCCTATCGATGGAGTTTGGCATGCTGGAAACATCATTTGATGTGGGATGGGATTCAAAACAGGGGTATTTTGTGTAACAAAGGGAATTAGAGGAGCATTCAAAGGTTGAGGTCCCAATTGTCTTTTAAGAACCAAAGCTTCTTTATAACCCTCTGTTAGATTAGTAATATTGGCATCTCTCTTCAGGAAAACAAAGGTTACTGGATCTATGGAATTCCTAATAATTTCCAATTCTAGATCTGCAGTTGGCACATAATGACCCATCAATCTACCATAAGCCTTTTGAAACCTGATGTTGAAAGATCTGACAGTCTCACTAATTTCTTTCTTAATGTTGGAAAACTATTGATATAACACACTGGGGTCAATTACTTGACCAAATTGTGATACAAAAACTTTCTCTAGGTCATTCCAACTAGTAATAGAGTCATTAGTAAGATTCAAAAACTAGTCATATGCTCCCTCATAGAGAGTGAATGGGAATAACCTACAAGCCACATCTTCATGCTGCACATTCAACAACTTTAGAGCATTTTTAAATGCCACTAGGTGTTCTTCTGCTATTCTGTTTCCATCATGCTTTTAGGTAGGAAGATAATTCTCAAGATTTTTGGGTAAATCATGCGCTGCACCAGAGATATTCAAAGCAATGGAACCCAACCAGTTTGCCATCACTACCTGATTAACGATAATATTTTGAGTTGGAGTTGGAGGAACTACAAGTGGTGATAAAACTATGTTGTACAAAGACTTGGCCCTTTTGAGGTTGCTTCTCCTTGGGGTTTTCAGCTCAGGCCCAAGGAGCTCTCTAGATCTGGAGTGGGACCTGGTTACCCTGTAGGTAGAATCCAACTTTATCTAGGGAAGAACAAAGAGAGTAGGGTAGGTCAGAAAAGAGAAGCTTATCTAACTTAGTTGGAAATCACAACTACCAATTTCAGTTACACTATTTAGCTTCACAATAAAACCAATCAAAGAGGAAGGTGTCCAGCTTTCTAAGATCACCTTCTACTAAGAGCATAATACGGAGATGACACAGATCTAAAAGCAAATCATAAATAGAAGGGAAGTCGATGTCAACTGGTATCTCTCACCAGTAGCCTAGCTTGTGCAGTGAGGATAGAGCAATTAGAATAGACCCAAACCTTAAATCTTTAATTTTTCCTAGCATACAACAAATGGAATGAAGCCTAGTAGCATATTCAATCTTGATAACATAGATTTACAACTAAAATAAATAGACCTTAGTGAGACAAAAACAAAAGAAGATGCGCTTATCGCAATCCAAAAGAGATTAGGCTCCTGGCCACACTATCACATAAAATGATGTCACACCAACCCCAGGTACAGAACAAAGCATTCAAACAAAATTTGCAAGAAATTGCTAAAATATATTTTATTCTAAGTTTTTGCATCCAGACTTTGCATTCAAAAGAAGTATATATAGACTCAAGACAAACCCTGATATTTTCAAAAATATCTTCTTCCAAATATCTAAATCTTATCATAAAAATCCCACCGTCGAGGCTTTACAATATAAGGCATTTTTTAAATAGATTTTCGATCAACTCTAATCACTCTAAAAATCTTCCTATGGATCTTGCCATTAATGGAGAATATAAGAATTGATTTCATCCTCATCAAATGGGCACCACGTGTAAATGTATCTTCATATTTTGGTAAGCCATCAGAGCATCTCATTAATTCCTCTACAAAATTTGGATGAGTCACTAACTTCCTAGGCCTTCTATCCTCGCACAACCGCCTTTGTTTGGTTTGACTTGAAATTCTCTGCCCACCATTACTTTCACCATAAAGTTTCCCATTAAATGCATCCACCGGAAAATTTCTTAAAGTCTTTATTTACGGCCAGATCTACGAAATCTAGACAGATCAAAAATTCCTGGCATCTCCTATTTCCATATGATGGTCCTTGCTTGATTCGTGCCAAAATTTAGGCTTGTCTATCTTTCTCGCCATTACGTATGCCATTATGCAATTTTCGGATCACTTTCTGCAAAAGAAAAGCAAAGGTTAGAACTTTAATATTATTAATTTAATTATTTTTTAAATTTTTCCTAAGGTTTTTTAATGTTTTTCATTTTTAATTAATTAATTAATTTTTCCTAAGGTTTTTTAATGTTTTTCATTTTAATTTATTAATTAATTAATTAATTAATTTTTTCATTTAAATATTTCTAGGGTTTGGACTGTGTTGAAAAGCTTCCACTTCCTTTGGATGGGTGATGAAAAATTTAAAGAATGGTCAAATTTTGCAAAATGAATATAAATCCAAAATGCCATATCAAGCAATTAGCCTTCATAACAATTCAAAACTTCAATGGACTTTAAAATATTTTAGGGAAAAATTAAATTTGAGTGAAATTCCGAAATGTAATGAGCATTAGGGTTTGATTTCCTTGTTTCAAGCTCATATTCTCATGAAATTAAAGCAAGTCAGGACATTTTCCTTAAGCTATTTCTTCCAAGCTTGTGCCCTCGTGAAAATGAGACAAGTCCCAAAAATGGAACATGTCGCGATATCGCGACATGTCCCTCAATTTATTTCTTCCAAGCTTGTGCCCTCGCAAAAATGAAACAAGTCCCGAAAATGGAACATGTCGCGATATCGCGACATTTCCCTCAATTTATTTCTTCCAAGCTTGTGCCCTCGCTAAAATGAGACAAGTCCCAAAAATGGAACATGTCACGATATCGCGACATTTCCCTCAATTTATTTCTTCCAAGCTTGTGCCCTCGGCGAAAATGAGACAAGTCCCAAAAATGGAACATGTCGCGATATCATGAAATTTCCCTCAAGCTATTTCTTTTCTTCCAAGCTTGTGCCCTCACGAAAATGAGACAAGTCTCGAAAATGGAACATGTCGTGATATCGCGACATTTCCCTCAAGCTATTTCTTCCAAGCTTGCAATTTCTCCAAAAATTGTAGGTTGACTCTAATGACTTTGTCCATATGAATTTTGCATTTTTACATATTGGTGAAGGATCTTCCTTACTCAGAAATGATTTTAACATTTGAAAAATGAATTTTAAATTGCTCGAGAATGGTCAGCTTCGCATGGTGTAGAAAATTGATGAAAATTTAAAGTGCCCAAAATTTTATGAAACCTTGCAAAAATCTAAATAATCCCAAAGGGTATCCCAATCTCCAAATGGAACTTTAAAATTCATCATGGATTAAGAGAAAATGCATTTAGAAGTTTGTTGGCCAGAAATAGAAACTGCTATTTCTGGTAAGTGAATCTTTTCTAAAAGTCCAGAAATTTGGCATGGCCACAAAGATGAGTTTAATATCTTCCACCCAAAAATTGAATCACCTCAAACGGATTTGTCTTCCAAAAGTTATGAGGATTTCAAGTTTGGAGTAAGTTTGTTGGCAAGAAGAAAATAATTAAAAGAACCCTAACATTTGATTTTAATAATTAAACCTTAGAAAAACTATTGAAAATTAAAATTTCTGAAATGATTAATATGAATTAATACATTTAACGTGCAAAATTTCAGAAATTTTAAATTGAAATCAATGCCATATGCAAGCCTACTTGGACACTTTAATGTAGGCGAAATTTGAAAAAATATGCAAGCAAAATTTGGAATTAAAACCCGAAAAACTCAAGAGGGTCCCTGGGGAAAAAATGAAAATTAAATATTTTCAAAGGATGGAATTTCATTTTTTTAGTGGGGGTGTGTTGCTTCTCAACAGATTATTTAATTAAGTGATTGATTGAGTAGACTTGATTGAGCCTAGTCAAGTGGATGTGTT